>RYFJ01002719.1:0-165671 GCA_003991445.1 Oryza meyeriana var. granulata
CGCATAGCCTTGTTTGTTGTGCGCGATACAGTGTGTGCAGGTCATTGAAGTCAAGTATTACAACCAACCTAGGCCTGCTCATGAAAGCATCGCCGGGACGTTGACAGTTAGCGACCAAAGGCCTTTCCTAGAGGCAGACATGTACCAGTTGTGCAATCTTCTCATCTCCCATGGCCCATCTTGGAGAGTGTGGTCATGCAAGAAGGCTTTGCCATTTTCCGTAGTCTGCTGGCATCGTCGTCTGTTGGGAAGAATAAATCACCAATAAGGTCATCGACCTTCTTTTTGTCATATTTGGCGTCCTTCTTCCTTTTCCATCGTACCAAGAAAGCGGATATACATCCACTCTTAGCATCCTGTTGCTTCCCTTTGCCTTGGAGTCTGTGGCCTCGCTAACCTTTCTTGGCACTCCCATTTCCTTGGGTGTTGTCCTGGCGCAATTTATTGTTTTACTTCCTGCACGTCAGGTTCTAGGTCCTTCCCAAAACAATATTTTCAACTGGCGTGACTTCTGGCTCCTCCAGTGAGCTCTGTGAGTACATGGCCACGCCTTGTAGCTCTTGGGGGTAGGAATCTTGTATAGGCAGTGTAGTGGCTTGGATAGTTGTAGCAGCTTCTATCTCACAAGGACCCACCTCTTGTGTAGTAGTCGGTGTGGCCGGTAGCTCAGAAGGTTGGGAAGCCTCTTGTGCCATAGTCGTCGGCTGCCTTGGGGAAGGTGGTGCCGCATGGCTCATTGGCGGAAGGTTTTTTTGCAATGGCAGAGGTGCTGGTGCCAGTAGACGTGGGACGGGCAACAAAATGTTGGTGGTTACCGGTCTCATCACAGATAATATCCCTCTTGTGCCAAAGTATGAATGTCCACCACATCGCCTAGATATATATTCCCTCTGGTGTGCGGAATGTCATATCTCGTAATGCTATGCCCCTTCCGTTCACACTTTCGCTTCTACCTTGGCGCATAATTGGGTGCGAATATCCATATGCGTGAAATCTACGGCCCAAGATCGCCTTGCCTTCTCGCAACCTCAATTGTCCTTCCAGCTTGAGGTTGGGTTGGGAGTTTGGGAGGTTGTACGGAGGGGTCCAACAATATAGGATCTTCAGGAGGATCTTTAGTATGATCTTCAAGAGGTTCATGCAGGAGATTGTTTACATGCCAAAAGTTCATGCATTCATCCCTCACGGTGGCCCGGACCCTTTCCTCCAATTTTTCCTTATATATGTCGCGCTTCTTGTAGGTGGATTGGTCCTAGCGGAAACCTTCTTTTCAGCTAAGCTTCAAGGAGATCCCTCGAACGCGGCCAAAGTGCTCGAGATTTCCCAGCACCAAGCTAAGTTCATCCCTCTTCTAGTTAAGCTTGATTACGCCCTCCTTCTCCTTCTGGACCAGTAATTTGGCTGTCCTGACAACTTCCTGAAGTTGGGGATCTTTGAATTGTACATCACCCTCGTCTATGATTTCTAGGTTTCTTGCTTTCACCCAGTTTCTAGTTCTTTCGTCACATTGCTCCATTGGCATGGGTTTATCTGCCTTCCTTAATTCTTCCTTCTCCTTTCTCCACTTCTTGATCTTAGGGGCGTAACCAGCAGAGCCTAAGCGATGGGGTTACCATTTCCTCTTGGCCAGTTCGGATATTTTCTGGCTATTCTTAGGGGTTGATGATGTCGACAATGTAGAAGATTACAATCAATACGATAGCATGCTACTATTCATTGATCCGCGAAACAAGATTAAGCTCGTTGAAGAAACCATTGGTGATTCGCTGATGCCCTACTTGCGCATCGATGGAGTTGGGAAGACTGTGAGAAGCTAAAATATGTAAAAGTAGTACAAGAGAGTTTTGTAATCGTACTTTCATCGTGTGTTGTTATGTAATATTTGAATTAGCTATGAGTTAATATGCGCTTTGAAATTAGTTCCACTAATTTTGAGTTTATTTAAATTAGTTATGAGTTTTAAAAAATATTGAGACTGGCTTCACTTATTTTAGACTTTTTTCATTAGTTATGACTTTTTAAAAAATAAACTAGTTTCACTCATTTTAAAAATATTTTTAATTAGTTCTGAGTTTTTAGAAAAATATATACATTGAATTTCACCCGTTTTAGACTTTTTAATTAGTTATGAGTTTTTTAAAAAATAGACTAGTTTCATTCATTTTAGAGATATTTTTAATTAGTTATGAGTTTTTAGAAATATATATACATTGAGTTTCACTCATTTTAGACTTTTTTAATTAGTGGTGAATTTTTTTAAAAAAATTAGACTAATTTTACTCATTTTAGTCACCGACAGGTGGGCCCATCAAAGTCTTCGCAGGCGGCCTTATTAAGAGGCCCGCCTGCAAAAACCATCTTCACATGCGGCCGGCTTAAGGCGCCTCCTGCCGAAAACTATCATCGCAAGTGGTCGCTAAGCCTCCGCCTGCGAAAAAGATCTTCGTGGCAGGCCACATAAAACTATGGTTGCAGGTGGGCCGTTTAAGCCTCCGCGCGTGAAAAAGATCTTTGTAGGCGGCCCCTTATGTGGCCCGCCCGTGAAGATATCCCTTCTTGCTATATAGTTGGTACCCACTATAAGCATTAACTCCTATAAAGCTGGATGCACGTTGCGCCATGTCATCAACTCTTCATAGCCGTCCGATTGTCTCTTGATGTCTCCAGATCATGGGCATTTGCTGGTGGGCGATCCAGGCCTAGGATGGCCTTCATGGAGGATTCATCATTGTTGGAAGCTGATGAAGTACTACTAACGTACAAATATAGAAGTTGTTTTCATGGGCTATAATATCCAACGCTACATAGTTGCATCTGATCGTCTTCAGGTCCACCAAAACCGTTGGCCCAGCTCCCTCCCCATCAAACGCAAGGGCCCAATAAGTGGCTTCGTTGGTCCAGCTTCCCATGGATTTGTTGCTCCTAACTGGGTTCCTCGGTACAGGAGGACGACCCCTATTCCGTGGCGGTGTAGAGATCGATTACAGCGCGACAGTCTCATTCCTCCTCCTCTTTTCGCGGTCCGAGACGGCGCATGCAGGTGTGGCACTTGCGCTAGTGCGGCCCCCTCTTTCGATGGTGCAGCCCCCTATTCCACGGTCGGGGACGGTGCACGCAGGCGCGGCACACTAGCACGGCCCCTTCTTCCGCAGTCAGAGAGGGCTCACGCAGCTCATGGCCCTGTCTAGCGTGGCAGTTTGCCGCCGGTGGGACACTTGTGCTGTGGCGTGGTTCGGGACAGCAACAGGTTCGCTTGGCGGTTCGCCTCACCTCATCCAGCCGCATCAGCAATCCATGCAAGAATCGTTCAGTTCCTTCTCTCATCCATTCCCCATACCGTCAAAACCCTAATCACCTTGTGCCTCTCCATTCCCCTCCCCTTTCTGTTTCCTCTTAATTTTGAGCAATTATTACATTAGAAGTGGACACAATCAATTGGGCCACTAGGTACCATGGTAACTTCTATTTATTATCTTCATGAGCCTCTCGCGATCCCTTCTGCAACCATACCGGTCCATAAATACCTTCCTCCACAACGTGAACTCATCCAACCAGACAGCCATATCCTCTTATTGCATCAGCCAGATGACTACAATTGAAGTATCAAAGGTTAGTACAGTACATGTAACTAAATTTTTTTGCTCAACAATTGTATTTGACCTTCTTTAGGTTAAAGTATTTGGGAAAAAAACAGAGGATTCTCATAGCAGCGGATGACCTTGGAAGCAAAGGATTCTCATAGAAGCGGAAAACCAACTACAGCAAGCAATATCATCTGAACAACGGCCTACAAGTGAAAAAAAAGGTACAATTCAATAATCTTGCAATCCTTCACAATTTTCCTCTTATAAATGCTTTACTCTACAATGACCAAAATATATACATTGATGATTACATACTATAAACTGTCATATATCTCCTGTTGGCATATATATACTTTCTTAACCCTATATATTGCAAAACACCTACAACAGCATATGCTTTTTACAATGACACACACAGATTTTCTTATGAACTATACGACTACATTATAATTGTCATCATCCCCGCTAACTTATCTTACCTGTTAGTACTACCAATTTACCGTCCCAAACCAACCAAATTTGAAATAAAGCATTTATGCCTCATCCATATGTTATCCATCAGAATAATAACTCAAGATGTAATTCTTAATCATACATGATCCTGCATTAAATAAAAATCAAAACAAATATCCCTGTGATCTCCACAATCAGAACACCACCACCACTGAATTACTATAAGAATAAACTGCATAAGCACAACAAATGTACTGTCTATATCACACTTGTCGATGCTCTGTATTAGTAATAATAATATGGGGCTACTCGTGAGACCTAAACTTGATGGATTGCAAAGAAACATGAAACAATTTATCCTGATTCAGACCCTCAAGGTGAGATAATACCCAACTTCTAACTGTGGTGTATTGCCTTTGAAGTTTCTCTGGTGAGATTTTATATGTTGATCTGTTTTGCCCCAGGGGGCTCCTTACCTCTCCTTATATACCGAGGAGGTAAGATTACAAAGTAGGAATCCCAGTCGGACTTAACCGAGAGATTTTCTTTTAGGAGGACAACATAACCAGCTAGGACTATATCCCTTTCCTAGTCGTGCAAGCTAACATACGCCGAGTCCTATTATATTCCTAATTACATGATCAGTCTCATCCTCTATCCGAGTGGCCACAAAGCTTTCCATAAAGTACGTGGGGCCCATGGCCGCCACAATAGCCTCTGAGACCTTCATAGTTGAGTCACAGCTGACATCGACTGCTCATCCTCCTTGGTGAAGATTTCCCAAGTGCATTGCTCTCAAAAATACTGTAGGGAAACATATATCTAACAATACAAATACAAATCCACCAAAGAAATCAAGCTGAAAGCTTTTCCCCTTATATTTTGCCTTTTTTCGGAGAGAGAAACCTTGGGCTAGTGAAGAGCAGTCCGAGGAGGAAGAAAACTTATATTGTGTGGTGTTTGGGGTGGGGGGGTGGGGGGAGGGGAGGTTTCACAGGTGGTCGGCTTAGGGGGCCGCCTGTGGAAAGGCCTTAACCCAGGCGGCCACCTAAGCGGGCCGCCTGTGTAAATAGGCCATTTACGCAAGCAGCCGCTTAATATGGCTGCCTGCGAATATTGTATTTTGCAGGCGGCCTACTAAGCCAACCGCCTGCAAAAATAGAGCAATTAACATAGGCGGCCCGCTTAGTAGGCCGCCAGTGACGGCCAGTTACACCCCCCAGCCAACGTTTTCGCAGACAATGCCAATTATGGCCCGCCTATGAAGAAATTAGGGGGGTGTTACCAAAAATCGTTTTGTAGTAGTGACTCAAGGATAGCAACCATGCTCTGAAATTCTGAATCACCCCTAGAAAAGATTGTGCACTGATGTAGGGATTAGGGGCTTCAGGGAATTAACTAGAGAGGAGATCAGTGACCCACCTGCATACATTCATAAGCACAGATTTGGTTACCCTAATCCTTCAATAAGAAATTTGTCATTTCCACTCTTTATTATGGCTTCTTGCAAAACCTTCACGGTTACCTCATGTGGAATGATTTCCCTTCCTTTATCATAGTGTCAATCATGGTTCTGCAAAAAATAAAGAACAAGTAGCCAAGTGAGTAAACAAGTGAATATGACATGTCCAGATGCATGTGTTGTCACGCCCGAAAATCACCCTAAGTCTAACATACCCTTTTAATGCATTTCTAGAAATTTTAAAAGTCGAAACAAGCCTACAACCAATTTAAAAATCACCCAATTGAACTCAATTTGGCCTGTGGGAATTTTTGTTGGATTCACCTTGCCTCAAAATGCTTAAATAAATTTTACTGGAATTTTCAGAGCATTCTAACTAATTTTAATCTCACAAAACTCCTATCATTGATTTATAAATCCAGAAATTAAAATGAAATTCTTATCTCCTCTCTCTCCCTCGGGATGGGCCACCCCGGCCTCCCCTCCCCTCCCTTCCTCGGCCCAGCCGGCCCATGGCCGTGCCCCTTGCCTGCCCGCTGACGGGTGGACCCCACCCGTCATCCCCTACCTCCGCCTTCCTCCCTCTCTCTCTCCCAACCGGCCTCACCTGAGCCGCGTCCGATTCCTGCCCCCATCGGCCGTTTCCCCAAATTGATTGGGGGGAAACGTTGCCCACTCCTTCCTCTTCATTTCTCCTTTTTACTCCGCATTGAATCGAGCCTTTAATCATCGGTTTTTGGTCGTCGACTTCAATGGCCGGAGCTCCATTTCCGCCGGCGTCGATCTCCCTCCCCGCGGCCGTTTCCCTTCCACCTCCGGCTGTAAAAGCGACGCCAAGTCCCCCTCTTCCTCCCCTTCATTCCCGGTCGAGCTCCCTAGCCTCCTTGAGGTCTCCCTGCGTGTTGCCCTCTCTCCTCCGAGTCCGGCGAACTCCGGCCGCCCTGTCCTCGTCACTAGAGCACCGCTGAGCTTGGACGCCGCCACCGTTGGGATCGCCGTCGCGAGCTCTTCCCCAGCCACACCACCCCGTTGACCAAAGCCCATTGGAGCTCCCCCGCCGTTGAGGTCCCGTAGACGCCCGCCGCCCCACCTCGCTGCCGGTCGCCTTCAACACCCCTCTGCCGTCGGTGAGCTCGCCGCCCCGTGCTCTCGCCTCTCGCGAGCCCGTCTGCCCTCACTGTGCCGCCTCACTGCCAACGCGTCCAAGCCCGCCCATGCGCCATACCCGCCGTCCTATGTGGCGCTGGCGTGCTGACCACGTCGGCCCGCCTGGGCTGCGTGTTGTCCGTGTGGCCACCCGCCCGCGCGCACCCATGGGGACTAGCCTGTCAGCCTTACCCGAGACCGACAGATGGAACCCACCTGTCGGCGCCTGCCCTCTCTCTCTCCGCCGCTGACGCAATAAATCCTATTTCCCACAGAAAAATAATTCAACAAATTAAAAATATTCACTTAAATTACACTTAAACTTTCAATGGTCATATCTAGGTCTTTAGAACTCCGAATTGACTCATTCAAGTCTCTAAATATTCCTTAAAATGTCAAGAACGCATTCATACACTTCGTTTCTACTGTTCCTATGGTTTTATTTATTTTTGGCCCTTGTTTGCGTTTGGTCGTGTAGACGCTGCCAATTCGGACGATCCACAGTTCCTTGTGGTCGACAGTGAAGACGCCGCGTTTGAGCAAGGCAAGTCATACCATCCCTCAATCATATTGAATTCGTATTATTGAGAAAATTTATGTTTATTTAAATTATTGCATTTCTCTTTATTAAATTCCCGTGTAAATACTATTTTATTTTAGCCCCTCCTACATTCCTTGTTATGGCTTTATAATTGTATACACTATTTCCTTGTCAACCCTAGAATCAAACTTGTCTAGTGAGAACTCTATGGGTGGTCCTTACTAGAACTTTTAGGTTTATGCTTAGCCGTGCCAATTAGAAATAATTTAGAGAATTTTCTATAATGGTAAACCTGGGAATATTTAGTACTTAAAAAGACTGTAGTAGTGATAGTGGTTCCTATAACTGTTATTTTCGACCGTCTGATCGCGCTCGATCCAACGGACTATATTGCTCGCAGGATCCTCCCACCATCCCACATCGATTGCGACGCCCCCTAGATGCCTATCCTCCCCCCACGCGTAGCGCATCGATCTCCCCTCCATATCTCACCTGACGCGCAACTCCCATCCCCCTCCACCGCCACGCTGCCACGCCGCAGCGCCGTCGCCGCCATGCCGCAGCGCCACAACCACCGTTGCTCCTCGCCCCGGGGCAGCGCAAGCCACCGCGCCGCGCGGTTGGCCGCTGCCATCCTCCCCACAACTGGAGACAGAGACGGATGTGCCGCCGCCACCATTTCCATCGTCCACATCATCCCTCCACTAAGTTACCCTATGACCTTGAAAAATGTAGCATACCAATCGAGGTTATGACCTAAGTCACCCTTTGGCTGGTGTGAATCATTAGTTTTGACTTTGGGGTATGTAGTTGTATAACTCAAGAACATTTACTGTCAGTCAACCACTGAGGTGTGAATCATCAAACCACATCACTCCTTCACCCAAAATATGTATTCTATCATCAAACCAGGTCACCTTTTGACATGTAGGCAGACGATACTAATGCCATATTATTCCTAACTAGAAGGCTTGTAAAATATGGGTTAAGATGGCAATCCATAGATAGTTATGGGCTGTTCTACATTTCAACAGCTTTCTCAATAGTCAATCCACTCCCATGTTCCATAACAACAGAGAATATAAATTAAACATGAAAGATACAAGTTCATATAAATCATGTCCAATGGTTCAGAGTTCAGACTGCCAACTATGTGTTCCAAGTATTACGAAGATAAAGGTGTGTGCTACGTTGATACATATCCAGTATGCTTACCATAGGACCACCAAAAACTCCTTCAATCAAAATCCTGTTCCAACTGTCAAAGTAGGTATCAGTTGAAAATTTGGCCTTCGCTGATTCGAACACAAATCCCATCAAGCCCGTGAGTCCCCATATTCCGGCAACAACTCCACTGATGATTGACAAAAAAGCCCGACTGTAACGCAAAAGAAATGCCTCACAGTTAAGACAAATAATCTTGGTGTAAAAAATGATTCAGTAAAATAATCATTAATGTCGAGAATTGTAGGAGGGTTATACAACTACATACCCAAAGTCCCAAACTATATGGTTGGTCCCAAACTACATCACCCTTTGGCTGATCTTGTTACTTTTATCATCCATATTACTTCAGAAAAAATATCAGTCTTAAGGGGAAGAATGGATTTTGTAAAAGTGTAGGACTGTCCATCTTTTACTGGATATTTTGTCAAATGGCCAAAAAGTCCAGCGTTTGTGTCAGTTGTGCAGTTTTTTATACAAAAGTTCTTGCACACTGCAGATGCTACTCCCGTGCTAGAATATCAAAGGGCAACAAACTGGGGGGGAGGGGGGTTATCGGTTTTGCAGACCCCACACTATTTTGATCTATTATTATGACCTCTGGCACTATTTTTGGCATGGCTTAAGTAAACACTTTGGGGAAAAATGCAATCAAAAAGTGATTTGCAATCTGCATCAAGATTTAAGATTTGAACCTTCTGAAGCTCTTCTTCCTTTAGTTGTTTAGCTCGACAAGAGCAACCTGCTAAGTTACAGGGGGTGTATTAGCTCGACAAGAGCAACCAGTACTCTGAGACCTGCTGAAGAGTACAATAGATTTTTTTTCTACTGAAAAATATCACAGACCTATTGCAAAGTACAATAGATTTTTCAGTTCTCTTGATTTGAGTCCTCAACCCTATATCTTTGGAGCTGTTCTGATATTATAACCGAAATTCTACCCTTTGGACCACACTTTGGGGCACATTAGTTCACACATTTGGTGTTGTTCCATTGTTATATGGCATGTATTTATGCAAGTGTTAGCAAGACAAGAACGTTCACTCGATCACTCACACAGATCCATGTATTTCACATGTCAAAGCCTGGAAGGCTGGAGCCAAATGGTTCATGGATATTTTTATTTAAAAAATAAACAAGGAATATATTTCAACACAACTCTGAAGAATAATATAGGAGTCTTTTCCATTAATGCATCAATATTTTTTTTCTTCTATAAAGCCTGGATTGTTGCATTGAGTAGGACGGCGAGCTGCAGTAGATTGATGTAATATATTTTCTCGATGAAATATGTTTTCGTAGCAACAGATAATCTCTATCTGTTAGGTACAAGAAATTCTAGAGAATTTGCAAAGTATGTACGTGCCTAATCTGAATTGACCTCTTTGAATTTAAATCCACACAAACCAGTGTATTTTTAATGTTTGAGAGCTTTAGTATCTTGTTATTTATGGTCATTGTGCTAGGTTCTAGAAAACACAAATATGCAACATCTAGAGAGAAGTATGAGTTGAATGCTTAAAACTTGAATGTTTCTAAGTTGAGAATTGTGTACGATTTTCAGTTTTCAGAGATGATAATTTTTCCTGATTAATCAATTTAAATTCAGACAGGAACTCTCTCTCTAGATTCCTCAAAATGATTAATCACAACAAAACATGTCATTGGTTGA
Source organism: Oryza meyeriana var. granulata (assembly GCA_003991445.1). Classification (NCBI taxonomy): domain Eukaryota; kingdom Viridiplantae; phylum Streptophyta; class Magnoliopsida; order Poales; family Poaceae; genus Oryza; species Oryza meyeriana. The sequence continues at coordinate 10,083 of RYFJ01002719.1, forward strand.
GGCTTATGAGCTTTTCGGATTGGTAGAGTTTACAGTTATTGCAAATTCCTAATTGTAAACATGACAACTAGCTTTTGCTTAGGAAATTTTTCTCGTGAACTTGAACATGCATCTTTTGCTTCTGAGAATTAATGTTTTTGTTATGGAGACTCCCATGTTTCGGTTTGGGCCGTGTGATTGGCTAACATGGTGGTTCCATTGGCAAACATATTTATCCCACTGATATTATGGTTACTTGGGCAGTAATCTATTGGTTAATTCTCAAGTACAATGTTCCTCACCTTGATATATACTCGCGATCTGGTTTAATACACTAATTTGTATATATCTGGACACAACTGAGGTCGTTTTTTGTCCAGTTAGTGATTTATCCAGTGAACATTTACTTTTAACGAAAATAAATTCTGTGCTAAGTACTATCTCTTTGGTTTGTAATTGACAGAGTGAGTGCGGGGATATCATTGACTGTGTGGGCATGTACTAGCAGCCAAGCCCCAAGAATTTGTTGCTCAAACATCCTAAAATCCTGGTGCGGTGCACTACACATTACCTCTGAACATTTCCATGGGCCGATCTTTCCAAGAATGCCCCAAAGCAACCTTGGATCTGCGCTTAGACCGAGATATCCAATCGATGATCTGAAGGACACACCTTGCATACTACATGTCCCGGTCGGAAGGGTAGGAAGGACAGTAGAAGTTGCTATGGGAAGGGCGATGCCGGGCCGCAGGTTTCACTGCACCGATATTCTGGAGGACTATATCAAGGAAGATGTGCAGAAGGTCTATAAAGATCACATGAGGTATGAGATCGACCTTCCAACTCCTGAGGGCATAGTATACCTAGGAGATGAGGTAGACCAGATTATTTTGTGGCACAAAAGAGATATTGTTATAGGAATCTCAACGTTCCTTCACCAAAGAGACCGGTGTCACTATCTCCCGCTTCGCCTAGGCTAGGCTTCCTTCGCCACCGCCACCACCATCACCTCCCCAGTAACAAGGAGATCAACTAGAAATGGGTGAGGCGGGTATATAGGAACAACGAGATTAACCAGTGGCAGAGCCAGAAATTGTTGAGGCACATCCGCAGGAGTAAGCAAATCAACCTGAGGCGCCTCCAAAAATTGCTGAGGCACATCCCTAGGAAGAAGAAGCCACCTCCATCCTACTTAAGATTAGAGCCCATGAGCACAAATCAAAGGTTGCCCACAAACAGAGATGGATGGTGCAGTCATTCAAGGGCAGTGGGACAGAGGACAAGGGGAAAGTAAGATCGATCAAGACCAAAAAAGGAAGAGGGCCTAAAAATAAGTTTGTTCGAAGGCATGGATTTTTTGCCATTGGATGATGTGCCAGCAAAATTTGAAAATGGCAAGCCATTCCAACCACTGAGGAAATTAGCTCAAGGACCTTGGCAGCTTAAAAAGTGGCATGAATAGTACATACTTGCAAGCATTTTTGGGATTAGAGATATAAGCGTTGATGTGCCGGCAAATATTTTCATGAGCGGGCCATGCCAATTTTACATAGATTTTAGGGATATGCATGCCCTCTACTGCCAGGATAAGCTTGGCGTAAATTTGATCGTCGTGTGGTGCTTGTAATTATACAACCGATTCATTCTGCTTGTTCAGACTACCTAAACGTTACCCACTACCTGATCTCATCATCCTTTTTTGCAGAATGAATTACAACATAGCGGAAAAGATGAATATACTTGTCAACTTTCTAAACCCATGTTGAATAAGCGAGCCAAACCACACCTTCAAGCTTGACAAGAAAAAATATCAACGGAGCTACTATCCATGACTCCCCAGAGAGGGATGCCTATGTAGCGGAAATGCATAATATTAAAAATTTGGAGGTGGTCACTTACACAGGTCGGGCATTGCACTCACTGCAGGACAAAAGATTTATACACGCCCCATACAACTTTGCGTAAGTATGATATTTGGTTCATACTTCACCTCTACTTAATCATGACTTGACTAACAAAACATTTCACGGCATTTTTGTGTAGCGGCTGTTGGATTTGCTTTCTTCTGTATCCAAAGTATGGCGAAGCTGTGATACCGGACCTTCTTGATAAAAAAGGACAATACCTATGGTGAATTCCTCAAAATTTTAGATTAGTAAGTGATATATACAAATTTTAACTATGGACTTCTCGTTCACGAGCTATTGATATATATATGACTAACTCCCTCTATTTGCTCGGACAGCACCTACAAGCTCTACTACCGAAAGGGCAGAGAACGGTTGGAAAAAAAAGACGATTTGCTGATCCAGAATAAGTGGCCGGTAATTAAGGATGGACATACAATTCTTATAAATCTACGTGCTAATCCATGTAACTAATTATCAATGTTTTTATGTCTTACAAAGTGCCACAAGCAACCCAAGGGAAGCGTGCTATGTGGATATTATATCTGCGAGTACTTTTGGGTCAATGGGAGGTACTGCACGAACCCTGCAGATGTAAGTAAACCATCAACTATATATACGTTTATTACAGTTGATAATTTTTAATTGCTAACAATTTCTTTTCTCTAAATGTACTTGATGTAGCTTCCTAGACTCTAGAAGTCTGAAAGGATGCTCGATGACCGCGGTATTGAGAATATGGAGTAAGACATGTGCCACTTCATCCACCACGAGTGCTGCCACAAGTTAGGGCAGTTTTTCAATAAAGAAGGGCATCTAAACTCGGACAAGAAATTCGAGTATCTTCTTGACTTGGTCAAGAAAGCCATATAAATTGTACATGTAGATCGGGATGTAAGATATTTCACAAACATCATCTAGTACTATGTATGTTTATATAAGTATTGTGAAAATATATTAATTAATTAATATCTTGTCTGAATTTAATATTGTATATATTATCAAATATGGTTTCGATCGATAAAGATAACCTTTGATATTGATTTTCTGAACAAATCATCATCGATTCTATATATATACATAATATGCGAACCCAAATATAAAATCAAAATTGGCGGAAAATCCAAATTCCAAATTTGGTGGCAAATCTTCACAAGCGGGCCACATTGCAAAATACCTACTGTGAAACTGTCTTCACTGGCGGGTCACGTTAATAACTTTCCCCTATGACCCTGTTTTCATAGGCGGCCGGTGTTACCTGGCTGCCAAGCAAAAACAATTTCCTCTAGCGATGCGCTATGTGGTCCGCCAGAGAAAATTGTACCTTGCTGGTGGTCTTTTGCCGCCAGAGAAAAGAATCTATTTTCTCTATGGTATGGTGTCTGGCGGCTGGCCAAAACGCTACAGAAAACAAGTTTTGGCCACCATAGATATGCCTTTTCTTAGTAGTGTGGCCTGGTCGATGGCAGTGTGCGGCGAGGATGGCAGCAGCGGGCTGCGAAGATGTCGGCGAGGAGGACTGTTGCGTGGACTGATGGATGGGTCACACGACGGCGATGGCGGGATGGCAAGGAGGGCGGCGATGTGGCTGTGAGTTGGGCGCAAGGAGGACCTAGCCAGCGAGGAGTGCAGTGAGTTGGGCGTTCGGCGCGAGGAGTGGCGCGCGATTGATTGAGGTGGGCACGACTGAGGGAGGCTAATGCAGGTGAGGGGCGCCGGTGAGTTCTGTGTAGTATTGGAATTTTTATTACATTCTGAACCTTTCAATTTTTTAATTTTAAAAATAAACCTCCTAGATACTTATTTTTTAAATTTGAATCCTTTTAGACTGGCGTGGCAGAACAGCATTATTCCATTGGCGTGGTAGCATTATCTGGTGTGACAAATTTCTTACCACGCCATGACTTTTTATTGGCGTGGCAACGATGTTCAGCATGGCCAAAAAGTTTCAGAATTGGAAATAAAAGTTGAGAGGGTTTATTTTTTAAATATTATATTTAAAAGGCTCAAATAATAAAAAATTGTTGGGTTGAAAGACACAGGACTAGATATCTTCTCAATCCGTTGGATGAGAAGATCGAACGGCTGAGGAATAGGTGGAACTGTTTTGTGTAGATTTTTATAGGTGCACTTAGCAAATAATCAACCACTCCTTTTTATATTAGTATAGATATATATCCAAACTAACAATTTACTAAGAATTATGTTTGACTCAACTATATATAGACAGTAAAGTTATTTTATGATATGCCAACATAGCAAGATTTGTAGGTGTCAATTAAGTTAGTGTTGGAGTTTACTCTAATACATCAAATTGCTTTGCCAAACATGACTACTCTAATGTGGAATTGATATACATCAAGTTTGCCTTCTTTTTGGCTTTGCTTCTGTTGCTCCGAGTAGATCACTTAGGAATTGCCGGCTTTTGGTTTTGCACTGGGACCCTTACCAGCGAATCTTTTGATCGGGCACTTAGGGTTTTGGAATTTGTGACAGAAGGTATAGACGTCCTATTTTTCCTCTTATTTCTTCTCTTATATAGATACTGGTGGGGCTCAGAGGCTAAAATCAATTTTATCTCTTATTCGTTTTGTTACCAATCAAACAAAACTCTTATCTTTACTTATCTCTAATTTCCTTTCTTGTGTGGGAAGAGAAAACCCTGTGGACAAATTTTCTTCCCTAATTTGTCTCGGCAGTGGGCCTAAACAATCAACCAACGGTTACAATACATAGCTTTCATAGAAGAAAAAAAAACATACAACAGCTATTGGAATTCAAATATCCATTTTCCCATACGGTTACAATAATTACTAAGCAAGCCATGCATGCTTTTTCCATTTATTGCTAGTTGCATAGGATTCCATAAATCTTCCTTGGATATATACCTTCAATTATCAGACTCATTTTTCACCATCGGTGCTACCCCTTTTGGAACCCCTTTTACAATCACCATCCTTTTGACCACTACTTTCACTCTTCTTAGAATCCTTCTCTTCTTCATTGCTCGACCCCTTAGAGCCCTGATGCTTGGCTTGATTGTGAGTATTGTATGATTCCTCCTTCAGTGTCTTCTTCTGTGATTCCTCCTTAAGGGACTGTCTTCTGGTTGTGTTTTCTTCACGGGACACTACAGTGTCCTCCTTGAAGTCTACAACAGCGAAGTCCTCTGGAATTAGAGATGGAACTCTATGGTGCTTGGCCCTAACTGGTCTATGGCCCCAGCTGGACATCTTTGCTAAGATTCTAATGATCGCAGAATGATTTGGTGTGTTCTTTATTTGTAGCAAAGGCTGACTATTTATAGGGAAATTGATGACTACGCCCAAGCACTAAAGTAAAATGATTGTTTTTTTTTTGTAAAGTAAATTGACTGTTACTCACGCGATTGATAGGTCATATGCCATCTGGCTAGGCTTGCCTGGGTCCTTTTTCTGATTAGTTTGGATAAGTGGAAAAGTTGGTATACGTGGTTCCTTTGTTTGATTCGTTTGGATAAATGCGGAAAAGGAAATACGGCAAAACACATATGTGCTTTGAAACAACCAAATTTTCTTCCATACTATTCCCTCCATTCCATAATATAAGGGATTATACCATTTTTTACAAAAATTAAGAAAGTAGCAAAAGGAAAAATCATGGTATAAATATTGATGGTTGAGGGTAATAAACTAGTATAGAAAGTGGTAGATAAGAAATAAACTAGTATAAAAGTTAATAGATAAGAAATAAACTAGTATAAAAGTTGATAGGTGGAGAATAAAATACTGTCTCGGGATCCTAAAATCTCTTATATTTTTAAATAAGTTAGAAGGACAAAATTCTATATATTATGAGATGGAGGGATTACAGATTTTTATACGGAGGAGGTAGAGGAGAGAGACATGACATGACATTTGTGCTAGAGCTATACTTCACTTACTCGTTAGCTTGGCCATGTAAAGTGAATGCCATGAAACACATGTGAATACCATAAAAGATATTCTGCCATTCCATGCTGCTAAGTAGATTTTTTTTCATGAAAGGAAGTGGTAACTAATGCAAGGACGAGCAACTTTACAAAGAATACATACATAACATAGCGTGCTCGGGCATGCACGCACACTATGTGTGTCTTTCTCTATATATATCAAATCTATTCTACACGTCTTCCTAGAATAACTGTTCTAATCCTCTTCTCTCTCAAGACCCAAACCAACCTCCCACTCCCTCTCTAGGCCCTAAAACCCACCTCTTGCCTCCCTCAAAGGGCTCTCACACCGGTCAAACCCGCCTACTGACTCCCCCATCACACACCTCTTTCTATCACTCATCTCGCAGGAACATCATAGTAACACGGTGGTCACCATACAGTAACACTGCTGTTTACTTATAGCAACAACGTCAAAATAGAGTTATCATTGCTCTACTTTGGTTAGGTATTTTTTTCTAACATCATGGTGCAAACGGTTTTAAAAAATAATATATGATGTGAGAGATAAAATTGTCCAAAGATTTGAAATTTCAAGTTTAGCTCTACACAATGCACGTAGTATGTTATAATCCTATAGCAATAACTATTCATCAACATTAGAGCTACCATACAATAATAATGCTAAACTTAGAGATACAGTAATATAAACATGTTTACAAACACATGCTTGTTACTACTCATGATACTTCTACTTATTGCGTGTTAATAGAATTTTGTTACGACGTTCCTACGATAGCATAGTAACAACATATAACATATAAGTCTCGATGTAATGTAGGATGATTTTCACAATAATATAGTAATGATCTATGGGTTTCACAGTAACAAAGCTAATTGTTACTATTCTGCCATGGTGGTACACAAAAAAGATTTAGAATCAACAATTGTGTCCTTAGTTGACTAAGGTTTATAATTAATCTACCAAGTCAGCAACTTGGCATATTCACCATGTTTTTAGTTGAGTAGGGTACACGAGAAAAGAACCACTTGGTGACTTTCTACGTGCAGATCAAGCATACAGATACATGCAAAACGCTAGAGAAGGGGTGTCCTCAGTAGGCCCAGACGAGGTAGAGTGCGACGGGAGAAGGGAAAGGGCATAAGCATCGATCTCTGGTGCGCATTTTATTTTTCTTTATCTCTACTCCCTTATCAAAATACCCCTCATTAATAGAAAATAGTATTGGTTAGTGGGTAGGTAAGTGTATTGATGAGATAAAAATTCTCAATTTGCGAATGATGGTATGTAGTAGGAAGGTAAAAATGGATTCATTTTGGGATAAAGTTTGAACTCTAGAAGTTAATTTATTTTGGAATGGGGGAGTATCCACCAGAAAATGGGTGGGGACGTGTTACTGCTACTCGTTGCGTGTTACTGCAATTTTATAATGATGTTACTATAAAAATATAGTAACAACTTATACATTTTGCAGTAACATGGTTTATATGTTGCTACATCTTCCATGGTGCTAGAGAAAAATATCAGATTTATGTTCATATTCTAAATAAACTACTAAGAATAAGCATTAATCTCTAAATATACAAAGATAAAATAAGAATATACATCACAACAAAAGTTACAGTGTATTTGGTTAGCATATTTAGTCTTTAGTTAAGATGTTGTGTGTTCAACTCTTATAGCAAGCAAGTTTTGGGAAGGAGCCGGTTTTCCCTCAGGAGGAAGCGATTTCCTTAGGAGTCGGTTTCTTAGGAGATTGGTTTTCTCTAGGAGGAGGCAACGGGCATTAGGGGAGGTGCAGGGCGGATCGAGGAGGGGAACGTTGGAAGTGTGCTTCTGATATGAGTGGAAGGGGGTGCAGGATAACTATTCTATGGGAAGATGTAGAATAAAGCTGCCCCATATATATAACATGCAGCACGCTACTTAATATGTAGCGTGCCTCAGAAAGTCCCATTTTCTTGTTTTTTTGTTGGCCCTTCTCGTTCCCCCTGCAATTTTCATTTTTCAGTTGGCCCCTTCCGTCCCCTCTCCTAACTGTTCCCCCATTTCTGCCAGAAAACCCTTATAGTACGGAGGAAATCATTTACTACTAGTGAGATCGTTACTACTAGTAAATCATTTATTACTATTCGTGATACTCATTTACTACTATTCGACAAACTATTGACTTGATTAAGATATTATTTTTGAACAAGTGGTAAAGGAATTACTCCCCTATGATGTTTGTATTAGTATACTTCGATTAGATAGGAGATTATTTTTGAACAGGTGTTGAAGGAATTACTCTAGCATGATATTTGTATTAATGCACTTCAGTTAGCTTTTGAATTGTTATTTACTTTGGTTTCCTAGAAAATAATGAGGTAGTATTTTTTAACAACATAAATAATATGTGGATAAATAATTGTTAGTGATATGCCCTAGAGGCAACATGGAGATGTTATATATATCACATGCTATGTTTATAATGTATTGATTTGTTCCTTGAAATAGACATTATCATTGTTGATCAATGAGTACGTGACTTATTCATAAGACTCTTAATATCAAATATTGCTATTTCTAAATAATCTTTGATCATATATCAGATGAGGAACAAATATGATTCTAACATCAGCATATGTATTGATTGATGATCATATCTCATGGATCATGGTATAGAGATACCAAATCGATAATATGGACATATGTTAGTGAACATATGTTGGATAGATCCGCTATGAGATACTGCAGAGATTTCATGTGTCATCAGTTAGTCTCAAGTAGTGTTTATGTAGAGTCCTTAGACTTGAGATCATCATGGTCCCCAACATATGTAGTAGCTTATTTTGGGACTACTAAACACTACTCCGTAACTGGGTAGTCATAAAAGTAGTCTTCGGGTTTGCTATGAAACATGTAGTGGGATGTGAATGATCAAGATAGAATTTGCCCTTCCTTACGGGAGAGATATCTCTGGGCCCCTCAATGTAATGGATTATGGAAGTGCATGGCCATGCTATTGTGATTGATGTGTCAATCACAAGTTTATAATCCATCACAGGATCGAGAGAGTGATTGAGCTATTAAGAGGATGACACAAATCTCGCCTTGAGCTCAATCGATATCGTGAGGCAAAGAGATATGTATATGAGGACATTACAGGTTCAGCCGATATGATCTTTACGTATATTTTGGGGTTAATATGCCTTGCTAGAGGCCGCTATTAACAGAGTGACCAGAAAGGCGTTTTCGGGTCGCGACAAAATATACGTGAACCTACAGGGTCGCACACTTAATGGGGTGGAATACTTATTCAAATGTGATTTGAATATGGGCTCGATTCGGATAGAGATCCGAGTAGACTCTTACTGGGCCTTGGTCCACGAGGCCCGAGTGAGGAGGTCTATATATAGGGAGGCGAGGGGCCGAGGAGATTCACGTTTTTCTGTTGACCTCGAGCTAAACCCTAGCCGCCACCTCCCGAGCCAAACCCTAGCCGCTCACGAGTGCTAGTACACTCGCAATCGGCGTTCCAGCCCCGGACGTTTGGATACCGGTGGAGGCGCTGCTTGTTGCGGCGTTGATCAGCATCGACGCTGATTAGATCTGCGGAGATCAACTACTTCCACTACTACCTCGACGTGCGCGTGGTTGGACCGGCTTCTCCAACCCTTCTTCCGCTACACTGCGCGTCTAGTGGTAACAATTCATGATCCCTCTCTTGCATGATGTTCTGGTGTGCGCGGTAGAAAAGTTTTGTTTTCTGCTATCATGGCCTACGCATACTCCTTTAGTGGTATCAGAGCCATCTTGCGTAGTTCTGCTATCATATGCAGGACTAGTAGATTAGATATATTGCAGTCTAGATTAGTCGGTTCATGTGATAGATCGATGAAGGCACGAGTTGATAAGATGAATCCGTGAATAGGGGTTAGATGAGGCATGGAAACTAGCGCCCTAGAGATTGTCTCGGATCGGCTTAAGGTGGTTATGCCGAATGCTAGTAGGTTATGGATTAGTGAAAAAACTAGTGCCCTGGAGAGTGTCTCGAATCGGCATAAGGTGGTTATGTCGAATGCTAGTAGGTTATGGATCAGTGAAAAAAAACTAGCGCCCTGGAGATTGTCTCGGATCGGCATAAGGTGGTTATGCCCAATGCTAGTAGGTTATGGATTTGATAGCTTTGGGCCAGTGGAAAAACTAGAGTCCTGAAGATTGTCTCGGATCGGCATAAAGTGGTTCTACCGAATAGTTTTTCCACAGCGATTTCATAGATTGGATTTGTGAATTTCGTAGGGTGTTCAGGGCGCTGCCCTGAAACCCGCGGGGGGCGGCTCCCCCCTAACCCCTTGTATAGTGGGACTGCCGTGTAAACCCCCCTTGTATAGCGTGATAGGTTCACATCGTTAGGTAGAATGCGATTCTACGTCTAACTTGTTTTTGCAAAGAATGATGTGAATTAGTATGGCCCTATAGCTTATTTGGAATGTATGAGATGTATATGATGCATGTAATATTCGTTCATGACTTGCGTGTCATAATTTTTTAGCTTTTGTTAGCTGTCTTAATTGTATTTAACGACCTGCGTGTCGACCTTAGTGCTTGAATCCATTCTTGTAATCTTCAAGTGCTAGCTATTATAGGTAGTAGCCTAGACTTAAGGTTACAAATTTTCAAGCATGGTGACCCAAAGAAGAGATTTGGAGGATGAAGATCATCTACACGTACATGGAGATGGGGATCACCATCCTTTTGGGCCATACTAATTCACAGATGTATGTGTTTATCTGTGATGTTTTCTATCTTACTCTTATGCAATTATATATGTGATATGTTGCTATGGTAGGATAGAGTCCCTCATAATAAAAATTAGGTGTTTATGCCCTTCCATATATTGCACCAAAAGATAATGATCACCATATTGTAGGCCTACCAAAGTAGGATGTAGTTGGTTATCATCATTATTTGGGGTAGATGTCGGATATCTACATGCAGAAGCATTTGGTTTACTTAACAAGATCATCAGAATAGTTTTGGATCTTGGGGCACAGATTGGGGCCGGGGCATAGTGATGCCACCCAACAAGCAAGAGTCACATAGGGTTGTAATTAGCAAGGTGTTGCTTACCCATGTCACCAATTTTCTAGCCATGATGCCAAAGCTCACTAGGAATCAGTGAAATGAGGATCTTGACACACTATGTAACTTAGAGGGAGTTTTGTTGCAAAACACATAGTGGGAGTGTTTTTTTAAATAGTTTAATAAAAGATGAACATAAACATAGTGCTAAACTTTGCATATTCTCATGTTGTAGATCATGTCAGCTAACACAGCATCCAGTTCTTTTAATTTGCGATCTGTTCTTGAGAAAGAAAAACTCAATGGAACGAACTTTATGGATTGGTATCGCAACTTGAGAATTGTTCTCAAGCGAGAGCGCAAGGAGTATGTCCTTGAGACTCCTTTTCCTGAGAACTTGCCTAATAATGCTTCTATGGCTGCACGGAGAGCTTATGAGAAGCACACGAATGATTCCCTTAATGTGAGCTGTCTCATGCTTGCCACAATGTCCTTTGAGCTTCAGAAGCAATATGAGAACACAAATGCTTACAATATCATTGTAGGGTTGCGTGGTATGTTTGAGAACCAAGCAAGGGCTGAGAGGTTCAACACTTCAAAGTCCTTGTTTGCGTGCAGGCTTTTGGAAGGAAATCCCGTCAGCCCTCATGTGATTAAGATAATTGGCTACATTGAGAGTCTAGAAAAGCTTGGTTTTCCCCTTAGCCAAGAGTTGGCTACTGATGTGATTCTCCAGTCGCTCCCTTCGAGTTTTGAGCCATTCATATTGAACTATCACATGAACAACATGGACAAGACCTTGGCTGAGTTGCATGGGATGCTTAAAACTGCCGAGAAAACCAATAAGAAAAGTACCAGTCATGTGATGATGATGGAGAAAGGCAAGGGCAAGCCCAATGTCAAGAAATGCGCGGTCAAGAGAAAGTTAACTCCCGATGAGATCGCGAGCAGATCCAAGGCCAAGCAAGACAAGAAGGGCGCTGCTCCTGATTAGTTTGCTTTTACTACAAGGAATCAGGACATTGGAAGAGGAACTGCCCAAAGTATTTGGAGGATCTCAAGAAGAAGGAAAGTGCGACTTCCACTTTAGGTATAAATGTTATAGAGATCAATCTTGCTACTTTATCTACTGATTTTTGGGTATTTGATACCGGATCAGTTGCTCACATATGCAAATCGTTGCAGGGGCTAACAAGAAGTAGAAGTTTGAGAAGGAGCGAAGTGGATCTTCACGTTGGCAATGGAGCAAGAGTTGCTGCGGTGGCTGTTGGCACCATGCCATTGTCTTTACCTTCAGGATTAGTTTTGGAATTGAATAATTGTTATTGTGTTCCATCTCTTTCTAAGAACGTTATTTCTGCTTCATATTTGCAAGCAGAAGGTTATGACTTTAGATCTGTGGACAATGGTTGCTCTCTTTATTTTAAAGATATGTTCTATTGTCATACTCCTATTGTGAATGGGTTATATGTTCTAAATCTTGAAGGGGCACCGGTCTATAACATTAATACAAAGAGACAACGTCCTATTGATTTGAATCCCACATTTATTTGGCATTATCGCTTGGGTCACATAAATGAGAAACACATGAAGAGGCTCTATAGAGATGGTCTTCTGCACTCATTTGATTTTGAATCATTTGAAACATGTGAATCTTGTTTACTTGACAAGATGGCAAGGGCACCTTTCACCGGTCAAGGTGAAAGGGCAAGTGACTTATTGGTACTCATACATACTGATGTATGTGGACCAATGAGCTCAACAGCCAGAGGTGGTTTTCAATACTTCATAACTTTTACTGATGACTTCAATAGATATGAATATATGAACCTAATGAAACATAAGTCTGAATCCTTTGAAAAGTTCAAGGAATTCCAAAATGAAGTACAAAATCATTTAGGTAAAACAATCAAGTATCTGATCGTAGAGGCGAGTATTTGAGCCATGAGTTTGGCAATCATCTGAAGAATTGTGGAATTGTTCCACAGTTGACTCCACCAGGAACACTTCAATGGAATGGGGTATCTGAATGGAGAAATCGCACCTTATTAGATATGGTGCGATCCATGATGAGCCAAAGTGATCTTCCATTGTCCTTTTGGGGATACGCTCTTGAAACAGCTGCGTTCAGACTAAACAGAGTTCCATCAAAGTTAGTAGAAAAGACACCATATGAGATGTGGACAAGACAACGTCCTAGCTTGTCTTTCCTTAAGATTTGGGGATGTGAGGCTTATGTAAATGTTTGCAATCTGATAAGCTCACTCCGAAGTCTGACAAATGCTTCTTTGTCGGGTATCCTAAGGAAACAAAAGGATATTACTTCTATAATCAACATGAAGGCAAAGTGTTTATCGCCCGACATGGTGTCTTCTTAGAGAAAGAGTTTCTCTCAAGAAGGGATAGTGGGAGAACGGTGCAACTCGAAGAAATTTGAGAAACACCTGAAAATGTTTCAGCTCCTACAGAACCACAGCAGGATGAACAAAGTGTTGAAGCACCTGTTGTAGACACACCGGCACCACGTAGGTCAGAGAGGTCACCTCGTGCACCTGAGAGGTACATGTTCTTGACTACTCAATAAAGGGACGTATTGTTGTTAGACAACGATGAGCCTAAGACCTATGAAGAAGAGATGGTGGGACCAGACTCTGAGAAATGGCTTGAAGCCATGAGATCCAAAATTGAATCCATGCATAGTAATCAAGTTTGGAACTTGGTTGATCCACCTGATGGTGTTAAAACCATTGAGTGCAAATGGGTTTTCAAGAAAAAGATAGACATGGATGGAAATGTTCACATCTATAAGGCACGATTGGTGGCCAAAGGTTTCAAACAAATTCAAGGTGTTGATTGTGATGAAACTTTTTCGCCCATCGCAATGCTAAAGTCTATTTGGATCATTCTAGCGATTGTTGCATATTTTGACTATGAAATATGGCAAATGGATGTCAAAACAGCTTTCCTTAATGGAAATCTGAGTGAGGATGTGTACATGACATAGCCCATGGGTTTTGTCGATCGACAATCAGCTGGAAAGATATTCAAACTGCAAAGATCTATTTATGGATTAAAGCAGGTGTCTCGGAGTTGGAATATTCGTTTTGATGAAGTGATCAAAGGGTTTGGTTTCATCAATAACGAAGAAGAGCCTTGTGTTTATAAAAAAGCTAGTGGGAGCGCACTTGTATTTTTGATCTTATATGTGGACGACATATTACTGACCGGAAATGACATTTCTATGCTTGAATCTATTAAGTCTTCATTGAAAAATAGTTTCTCTATGAAAGACTTAGGAGAGACGGCATACATTCTAGGCATCAAGATCTATAGAGATAGATCAAGAAGGCTAATTGGATTATGTCAAGATACATACATTGACAAGGTGTTGAAAAGGTTTAACATGCAGGACTCTAAGAAAGGTTTCCTACCTATGTCACATGGTATAAATCTTAGCAAGAGTCAGTGTCCTAGTACACCTGATGAGCGGGATAAGATGTATGCGATCCCATATGCTTCGGCCATTAGGTCCATTATGTATGCCATGCTTTGTACACGTCCAGATGTCTCGTATGCTTTAAGTGCTACGAGTAGATAACAATCAAATCTAGGTGAAGGTCACTGGATTGCTGTAAAGAATATCTTGAAGTACTTGAGAAGAACTAAAGATGTATTCTTTGTCTTTGGAGGTGAAGAAGAGCTCGTTGTAAATGGTTACACTGATGCTAGCTTCCAAACCGACAAAGACAATTTCAGATCGCAATCTGGATTTGTGTTCTGCCTAAATGGCGGTGCGGTGAGCTGGAAGAGTTCCAAGCAGGAGACAGTTGCTGATTCTACAATGGAAGCCGAGTACATTGCAGCTTCTGAAGCTGCTAAAGAAGCTGTTTGGATCAAGAAATTTGTTTTCGACCTTGGTGTGATGACTAGTGCCTTCAGTCCAATGGACCTCTACTGTGATAATAGTGGGGCCATTGTGCAAGCCAAGGAGCTTAGATCTCACCAGAAGTCTAAATACATTTTACGGTGTTTTCATCTCATCCATGAGATAGTAGAGAGAGGCGATGTAAAGATATGCAAAGTACAAACAGATTTGAACATTGCAGATACGTTGACAAAACTGCTTCCCCAGCCAAAGCATGAGGCTCACACTAGGGCAATGGGTATTAGATACCTACATGATTGACTCTAGTGCAAGTGGGAGACTGTTAGTGATATGCCCTAGAGGCAACATGGAGATGTTATATATATATCACATGCTATGTTTATAAAGTTTTGATTTGTTCCTTGAAATAAACATTATCTGTCACAGCCCTATATCTAATTTTAGGTAATTAGTGTTATGCCCTACTGTCATTAGAGTGCACAATTTAAAATTTTGCATTGTCACTCCATGCAAGTTAAAGGTTGCAATATTTAAACCCTCAATAATTAAACCCTAAATCGGCAAAAACAAAACACTACTAAAAAGTGCCTCAAATTGAACAGAAGTATATATGGGAGATAATTTATGCAAATACTAGATTATTTATCATGAATTAATATAATTTTTCTAGAATTTAATTCATTAGTTTGACCCATTAAATATTCCAACAAATTTCAGCCAGGGTCCTTTTCTTTGACATATGTATTTGTATAGTCTAAGGATTTTCTAAGAATGATTGGTTGCACATAAAATCATGGAAAAATTCCTGTAAACACTGTCCCACATAATTGATCTACTGTAAATTTTACATGATTTTATCACTTCAGTAAGTACTCCAATAAAATCCCTCAAATCAGCTAGACTAGGGAGCTAGCTAAAAATGAATAGGTATACTTCTAAAATTCACCAAATGAAAATGAGGACTAATTAGATAGAGCCCTTTTCCAAAGTGTCTGCCAACATGAACCCTACCACCAGTAATTTTGGCTCAATTTAATTCCCAAAGAAATCACATAAAATAATAAGAACAAAGCCCTAGGGACATAAATTACACTGCAGAAAAACCGGATCATTATGCCTACTTTGCAATTTCACCAAGGATTAACCGGACCACTTCTAACCCTGAAATTTGGTCAGCAGGCTAAGCACATCCTCCTCTACCTCCAGTAATTTTTCCCAGATTTATACCCCTTGGTAACTTGGTAAAACACCTAAGTAAAGATTGCATGTTGGACAGCCCACAGGACTTGGTCTCTAGAGGATTCTTCTCTCAAAGTCACTGCCCAGTGGGACCCACAAGACCCTGGCCCACTTGTAAACCTTAGCATTGCTTGGGACAGAGTGTTTCACCCAAAATCCTAACCATCCTCCTCTCTTCTTTCTAGGTTTCCACTACTTGGACCTACTAGTCATAGTCTAAACCTAGCCAAAAATGTGTAGAACATTGTTGCCTTACATGTGGGACCCACCCTGGACACTGTGGAACTAGAGCAGCTCAGCAGTTGCATGTCAAACGTGTCAGCATCTCGTTCTTCTCCCTCACAGCACCCAGAGACACATAGATGAGCTCAACCATTGGAAACCTCGGCCATTTCGCCTCAAAACACGCCAGCCGAGTCTCCTCCTCTACCTCTTCACGTTCCTACCGAGAAAACCCAGAAAATCTCCAAGGATCACCGGTGGCAAGCTCATCTTCCTCACCGC
Source organism: Oryza meyeriana var. granulata (assembly GCA_003991445.1). NCBI lineage: Eukaryota > Viridiplantae > Streptophyta > Magnoliopsida > Poales > Poaceae > Oryza > Oryza meyeriana. The sequence goes on from RYFJ01002719.1 coordinate 26,594, forward strand.
CGAGACTGTTCGATCGAGCCTGAGCTAGCTCCGGTGAGCTCCATCCTCTCTCGACCCTAGGAACATGATCTACAAGTATTAATCGTTCCATTTTTGTACTCGGCTACCCTAGGTTCACTGGTCGAAGTTGCTGTGCCGCCGCCGTCCCTGCTCTCTGTGCTGCAGAACTGCCGCCGCTCGGGTTGTTGCCGTTCTGACGAGCTCCGATGATCCCAGCCTGAACCACCTCGCCGCCAGCATCGCCTTGGTCCCAGGAAACTCTGGCCTCGACCAATCGAACCGCAAAGCCGTGTACCAGGAGATCGGCGTCGTCGTCCCCAAGTCCGGCCGCCTGCCGCCGTCGTCGATTACTTCTCCTATGGTGAGCCCCGCTCTGATTCCTTGCTTGCATGCCATATCTAGGGAGCCTCTGACATGGTAGACACTCTGCCTTAGCTGCAGCTCAGCCGGAGCTGCCCATCGTCGTGAAACCGTGAGGATCTGTGGCCGCCGAGCCATTCCCTCCATCGCCGCCACTGTCCAGTGTTCCCCTGCCCCGTGTAATCGCACGGTGAGCTTCCTGGGAACCCATTGAAGCTTCTATATGCCTCTCCCTAACAAAACAGTAGCCGCAAGGCCATATGCACCGTATACCCGAGAACAACCGCCGTTTGGGCTCGTCTCCAGCGAGCCTCCGTCCACCTCTAGCCCCCGCATTTGCACTGACGTGTTCGCCTCATCTCCCTCTTTCTTTTCTCTTTTGGCCGCCACTCCAACCGAGCCATCGTTCGCCGCCACCGCCGGCGAACAGAGCCGGCGGCCCAGTCTGCTTGCACCTCCTCTGCTCTATCTCACTGTTGTGTGGGCCGGGCTGAGGAAATAAGAAAAGAAAAGAAAAGGATGAACTAATTTATTTTTTCCAACAAAAAAATGGCCAAACTTTAAAAATCCATAACTATTTCAGTTTAACTCCTTTTTGAGTGAAACCAATTTTGTTAGTTCTGTAAATTTGTAAAATTTAATACTATCAAATAAAATATGACCACTTCTGTATAGAAAATATCTATAAAATAATATGAAGCAAAAGTAACTTATTTTGTGCCTAGGAACTTGGAATATTTCTAGGAAATCCTTTATAACTCCTTTTGAGGTGAACCAAATTTCTATGGATTCGGAAAATGTTTCTCTTTAATATTGTAAAATAAAAAGTGAGGACTTCTGTGTAGGATTTTTCTCTAAAGATGGAAATATCTATTATATATCTCTTTATAACCTAGAAGTTTATAAATTTCTAGAAAATTCATCCTAACTGCTAAAAATATGAAACCACTTTTGTTTAACTCATAAAATTGTAACCTTTGTTGTGGATAAATTGTTTTTGACAAAACTACCTCCCAAAATAGACCTAAGTAATTTCTAACCCTTCTTTTTGACAAACTTGAGAAATTCATATCTAAATCTTTTTAAATCAAATTTCAGTGAACCTAATTTTGTTGGAACCAGTAAAATATGTAATTTCACATAAAAATACTCACACTTGTAAAATCCTATTTTGGAATGCAAGTTACTTGTGATACCTTAAGGGAGTACAAATTAATTACAGATATGCCATTTTCAGCGTATATGGCTTATTATTTTTGTATCTCCTAAACCGTAAAAGATTTTGGAATGATTGTTTCACTAAAATTCACTTTAGAATGTGGCCTACCTACTGTATTTATTGCATAATCAATTGATCATTTTCCATAGACATCTTTAATTGATTCTTATTTGCACATTCGTCTTTTATCGGTAGATTCAGATAATTCGGAGTACATGGAGCAAGAACCAGAAGTTGAGTGTGAACCATCGCAGCAGCAAGGCAAGCATCTAAGCATATTGAACCTCTGTCTTCAATAAATTGATTTGTTTACGAAAACAATATCTATATGCATGTTTCGGTCTATTTTTAAAATGGGAAAACGGGTAGAGTCAATATTGCCCCATTTGTATGTATTTCCATTCCTTGGTTGTTGATTCTATGTTTTTACCTTGTCACCCCTGGTTAAGGACTTTGGGATACTTTTATTTTATCAATGCTTAGCCATGCTTAATTCTAGACTTAGAAAAATCCGATAGATGGAGCTATCGGTTCAAAACTAGTTTAATACGAATGGATGGATTAAAATCTGAAAAGAATAACTTTTGATTCATAATTAAGAATATGTTTGACTTGGACGAATGATAGGGCGATGACGGGATGGTGTTTCCCCGATGCATGTAGCTCCGTCTGGGTCTTTAAGGACCGAACATGTTGACGTCTATTCAAGCACCCTACGTACTTCCACACGCCGGGAATGGGACGGCTTAACTCAGTAGCATGGGAGGCTATGGCCATCTACGCCTGTCCGTCAGTCGTGAGGATAGTCTTTCCTTTGGAGGGCCTCGTGCGTGCCTGGTTTTGGCCGGAGGTGTCTCCCGCGACGGTGAGCCCGCCTTAGTCACCGGTGTGTGTGGCTAAGTCGTCGGGGGCCCAGACGTGGTTTAGGTGATTGGAGCTAAGCATGGGAAAGGTTTCGTTGTGACCTCTAGTCCGCACTCAATGTGTAGAGTGTGGGCACCGACGGGTACGGATCAAACTAGAGTGTAGCCGTTTGGCTTCTATCACATCGTGTGGGTAAAGATGTACACCTCTGATCAGAGTAAGAACTATTCGAATAGCCGTGTCCACGGTTATGGACGACCGCTTGATGTGTTCCTCACTCATGTTAGCATCAAACTTGGGATATGTGGTTATATTATGACTTAGGATAGTCATGGATGGATGGGTTTATATGAGAAGTTTTGGTGTTAAATATGACTTGGTTTTAGTCATGGAAGATGGTATGCTTGTGTAGCATTTTAATTGGGCAATGGTGGCCCATTATTGATGTTAGAGCATGGGATTATGCTCATTTTCACCTCTTTTTCAGAACATATTACTTACTGTCATAAAATTTCAGATTGCTATATTTCGCAAATGCTTATGGTTCAAGCTATTATTTTGCTCAATAAACTTAGCTTTATGCAAAATCAGATCAACCTAGCCATATTCCTTGATGTAGAGACTAGCATTACTCCTTTGTACTATTATTATTGTGTAAGTCTAGCTGAGTACCATTCATACTCACGCTGCTTTTTTTCAGGTGAGGATAACGACGATGTTGGTGTGGTCTACTATTATCCCGCCGAGGGTGGTGAGGATAATGTGTAGTTGTAATTAAGCTCTATCCCCAGTCGGTTGCCCTGTGGTTTGGTATGGCACCACTGGTTTTATCCTTTATGTTTATATTTCCGCTGCTATCTTTTGTGCTACTTTGAGATGATTTAGGGTGTGAACCCTCTATGTAATATATATAACCCTGCTGCTCTTTTATCCATATTTAGAGTACTTGTGATGTTTATCAATTGCTTGCAATGAAAGTGTGAGGCTAGTTGCTTTCCTGGGGACTAGCTGAACATGAGTATGAGTTTAGAAATGATGAGATGCATGGATATTGATTCAACCGTAGACCATGTCCCTAGAAGTGTGTATTGTGTTTGGTCGCCACCTTCGTGTGGTTTGACGGGCACACTTCGTCGTTTCAGACTGGTGAATCAACTCTTCAAATATCTCCTTATTTCTGAATTCGGTGCTTTGGATTTGTATTATGAATGGGTAAATATTATGGCAAGGCTGCGATGAGGATGGATGGTTACTGCAGTTATTTGGTTTTGATTCGAGATCCCATCCATTTAGATATTTTGCGTTGTCACAGTAAGTACTCTCTATAATGCACTTCCGGGGTGTCCACATTATCATTGTTGATCAATGAGTATGTGACTTAGTCATGAGACTCTTAATGTCAAATATTGCTATTTCTAAATGATCCCTGATCATATATCATATGAGGAACAAATATGATTCTAACATCAGCATATGTATTGATTGATGATCATGTCTCATGGATCATGGTATAGAGATACCAAATCGATAATATGGACATATGTTAGTGAACATATGTTGGATAGACCCGCCATGAGATACTGCAGAGATTTCTTGTGTCATCAGTTAGTCTCAAGTAGTATTTATGTAGAGTCCTTAGACTTGAGATCATCATGGTTCCCAACATACGTAGTAGCTTATTTTGGGACTACTAAACACTACTCCGTAACTGGGTAGTCATAAAAGTAGTCTTCGGGTTTGCTATGAAACATGTAGTAGGATGTGAATGATCAAGATAGAATTTGCCCCTCCTTACGGGAGAGATATCTCTGGGCCCCTCGATGTAATGGATTATGGAAGTACATGGCCATGCTAGTGTAATTGAGGTGTTAATCACAAGTTAGTAATCTATCACAGGATCGAGAGAGTGATTGAGCTATTGAGAGGATGACACAAGTCTCGCCTTGAGCTCAATCGATATCGTGAGGCAAAGGGATTTGTATATGAGGACATTACAGGTTCAGCCGATATGATCTTTACATATATTTTGGGGTTAATATGCCTTGCTAGAGGCCGCTATTAACAGGGTGACCAGAAAGGCGTTTCCAGATCGCGACAAAATATACGTGAACCTATAGGGTCGCACGCTTAATGGGTTGAAACACGTATTCTAATGTGATTCAAATATGGGCTCAATTCGGATAGAGATCCGAGTAGACTCTTACTGGGCCTTGGTCCACGAGGCCCGAGTGAGGAGGTCTATATATAGGGAGGTGAGGGGCCGAGGAGATTCACGTTTATCTGTTGACCTCGAGCTAAACCCTAGCCGCCACCTCCCGAGCCAAACCCTAGCTGCTCACGAGTGTTAGTACACTCGTAATCGGCGTTCCAGCCCCGGACGTGTGGATACCGGTGGAGGCACTACTCGTTGCGCATTGATCGGCATCGACGCTGATTAGATCTACGGAGATCGACTACTTCCACTACTACCTCGATGTGCGTGTGGTTGGACCAGCTTCTCCAACCCTTCTTCCGCTGCACTGCGCCTCTAGTGGTAACGATTCATGATCCCTCTCTCGCATGATGTCCTGGTGTGCGCGGTAGAAAAGTTTTGTTTTCTGCTATCATAGCCTGCGCGTACTCCTTCATTATACACTATGAATTGTTACATTGAATCATTTAATAGGAAACCAGATAGGCATCTAGCTCATCTTGAGGGGATACGTTGCGGAGTAATACGTTTACGTGAGAGGATACGTTGCAAGTAATAGGTTTACGCACATTTAGCGATGCGCGCGTGGGACGGTTGGGACAATCTAAAGCGTGAGTAAAATTTTTATGCGTGGTTCGCTCTACACATGTGGGACGTGGGGACGATCTGAGTCACGAGTAAAATGTTTACAGGCAGTTGGCACTACGCGCATGAGGTAGTTGCGGCGATCAAGGCACGAGTAAACTGTTTATGCATGGTTGGCGTTACGCGCGTGGGGCGGTTGGGACGATCAGAGGCGCTACTTAGGATAGTAGTTCTCTCTCTGTGTGTGTCTATATATATGTATATATGTATATATATATATATATATAGAAAATCTCTTCTACACCCCCCTTCTCACCCATGGCCTAAACCCACCTCACACTCCCTCCCCTAGTGCCCAAAACCCACCTCTCGCCTCAGTCAAAGGGCACCCACATCGGTCAAACCCGCCTGATGACTCCCCCACCACCCACCTCTTTCTAGCTCTCTCTCGTAGGAATAGCACAGTAACACGACAATCACTATGCAGTAACACTGAAGCTTACTTGCAGTAACAATGTCAAAATATAGTTATCATGGATATACTTTTGTTAAGCACATTTTTCTAACATCATGGTGGAAATGGTTTTAAAAAATAATATATGATGTGACAGACAAAGTTGTCCAAAGATTGAAAAATTTCAAGTTTAGCTCTACACAGTGTATGTTGTATGTTGTAATCCTATACCAGTAACTACACAGTAACACTAGAGCTACCACGTAATAACAATGCTAAACTTAGAGATGCAGTAACATAACAAGTTTACAAACACATGCTTGATGAAATAAATATAGTAATGGTGTGCTTAGTATGTAGTAATAAACTACATATAATATAAGTTGCTTCATCTGGGCACACACCCAATCCCTCCCGGACCCATTGTCAGTGAAATGGGAACCAGGGTCCCCATCACCAATGGCTCGGGGTGGCCTGAAGCCACATCACCATGTTGGCATGGGCTGTCCTCAGTACATTACAAAGTTGTACTAGGAATCCACCCAGCACGGACCCGAGCTTGCTCCCCCGAGGGGTAAGCTCAGGGTGCCCTCCTGCTCCAGGCTCCAGTAAGCCCAGCTCGGGGCACCACCTCACCCTGCTACTGAGCTATACTCCTCTCAAGCGGTTTGAGGAGCGCATGGGGTAGGGGCATTAATGATGACGGAGCTCGTCTCCTCGCTCCGGTCTCCCCGCACCTTACCCATTAAGGGCAACGGGACATATATCTACCTGGCATGAGGCGTGGGGGACAAGATGGCTCTGCACCCCACGCTGCAAGCCATCATTGCTCTTTTTCTGACAAGGGGCATGGGATGGCAGGTGGTGTGGTGGATTACTGTGCTGCCTACTCCGTCTCACCCCGCCCCTATATCTTTGATGAGAGGCAAGTGGGCAAGTCCCACGGTCAGTAGGATAGAGCCCAGTCTTCCCTTGCAAGCCTTGGATGGCCATACCAGACACGTGGCAAACCGCCATTGTTCCCCTCACCAGCTCTGAGGAGGTTCCTGGAAGGACGAGTGGCCAGGCCCACCGGCCTGCACAAGTGTCACACCCAAAAATTCTCTGAATAATTAAATCATGAGAAAAAGGCATTTTTAGAAATTATTGAAAAGCCCAAGGAGTGCAAATCATAAAAATCAGAGTAACTTTTCAATAGAAGTTGGCCCAGATAAAATTTTATAAAATACTTTGCTGAATCCTTTAGCTCCTGGATTTTTCTGGGAATTAATTGAGAAAGGAAAGTATTTTTAATAAATGAAAGAACATTTCATCAATTAAATAAATAAAAATCCTTTAAAAATCCTTTTCGGGCCACTAGGCCGAAACCGGCCCAGTGCCTCTCTCCCCCTCGCCCTCCCCACGCGCGTGCGCGAGAGGCCTAGCAGCAGCCCGCCTCTCTTATCCTCTCTCCTTCCACCAAAAGGTGGGCCCCACCTATCGGGTCTTCATCTTCCTCCGGCCGAGTCCAAGACCGCGCCGAGCCCGTCGACGAATCTGCGACAAAATCCAGTCCCCGCTTGCCCTCAATCTTCAAATTGGTTAAGGGCTTTTCTTTCCCTTAACCTCCTCTATCCTTTCCCCCAAAAACCAGAGCAAAATCGCATCGGATCAAGCTCGGGCTCGAGCTTTCTTAGGAAACTAGCGAACCCTAGTTTTCTGCCTCCATTGGAGCCGTCCCCGAGCTGGACTCCACCCCTTTTCTCCTTAAATAGCATTCCCCAGGGCCCCAGAATCTTTTTCGAGCATCACCCAAATAGCCGCAAGCCCTAGCCACCTCTCCGTGCTAGAGATCTATTCGTTGCCACCGCCAAGCTTTCGGCCGCGCCTAGCCGTCGACACCACCATTGCCATTTACGTCGACCTGCCAGACCGCGAGGAAGCTCAGCCGCCACCTCCCTGACGCCAAAGCCTACTGGAGCAGCATCACCACCGACAACCCGATTCCTCTCTGCCGCTAGAAGCTCGCCGGCAGTGTTTTCCACCGTTGTTTACTGTCTCAGAAGTGAGGGTAAGGCTCACCTCGACGTCCTCTTCCTTTCTATGTAGTCACCGTGCTCCGCCGGGCCACCGATCGCCATCGACCTTTGGTTCTCGAGCCGCCGCCGCTGGTTGCCGACGTGGCTACCACGTCGATGCCATGGCTGCGTCACCTTAGCCACGGTCCGACGTGTGCTGCCCAGTCAGCCCCTAAGAGAATCAATCTGATCGGGTTAATCTCGGCCGTTAGATCGTCGTGATCGGTTTCTAGCCATCCGATCTAGCCCTTGTTTAATCTCAGCCATCCAAACCAATCTTTAATCCTAGATCCGACTTGGACCGTCCGATCTTCCTTGATTAGATCTGGACAGTTGAATCCGTGTGAACCGTCTCGATGGACTCAGTCTACCGTGGACCAGGCCCCCTCTCTCTAACTTGTGGGCCCCGGTGGCCAGTGACTTAGCCGCCCCTCTGATCCAAGGCTGACATCATAAATCCTCTTTTTCAGTATCAAAATAATTAATAAATGACGCAATTAATCCGTTTAATCTTTTTAAATAGGTTTTAAAAGGTTAAATCTTCAAAATTTCATAACTAATTCATCCTAACTCCGTTTGGGGTGATTCAACTTGCATAATTCTTTAAAATCAAGATCTACCTGCATTCCCAATTTTAATGGAGATCAGCAATTGATCCTTATAAGGATATATCCTCAATACCTTGCTAAATAATTTAGATATCTAAACACATGTGTCCAGCAGTTAGGCTTAACATGAAGCATGTCTTATTATTTTAATCGGCTCCTGTAAAATAGCATTAGCACTATGATTCTAACAGAGCCAGCAGTCGGCCCAATAGGACATGCTATTTAAAAACTCATATCTTGTGGCCCATTACTAAACAAGCCAGCCCAAGCCTGCTGACCCAGCGTAGGCCTATAAAGTGGTGGGAGAGAGAAAAGATTCCCTTTCTCTCCCAAATCACCAAATCGTTTCATCTCCTGCACAGGCGCCAAACTTTGTGCTCTCCATCCCCAGCTAGGGTTTTCTGTAGCTCGAGCTTCCTCCCAAGAATCCTCGAAAATCTCCTCTCCCGCTTTGATTCCTGTCATCTAGAAGCCCTCTTGCTCAGTTCCTCACCCCAACCATGCTAAGGGCGCCATGCTGTCTGGAGCTTGGCCTACATCGGATTGTTGTGCAACAAAACTCACCCTTCTAGAGAGGAAAAGAACCTCCAACCGAAGGAGATCATTAACTAGCGTCCTGCCACCGGTGAGTCGATTCCCGCTCCAGGTTCTCATGAGACTGTGGTCTTTGCTTCTTTTTTCGACTGCGGCCTCACCCTTCCTTCCTCCGATTTTCTCTGCAGGCTCCTTGAGTATTACAAGATTAAGCTCTTCCACCTCAACCCCAACTCCATTCTCTACATCTCGATCTTTGTCACTTTCTGTTAAGCCTTTCTAGGGATTGATCCCCATTTCAACCTCTTTCACTTTCTGTTTCACGTCAAGCCACAGCCCTCCAAATCCAAAATCCAAGTAATAGGGGGAGCAGGCCTTCAACTTCATAATGAGATGAAGAAGGTCTACTTACATGTTCCCCTGAAGACTTGACTGAAAGGGTGGCATCAGGAGTGGTTTTACTGCTCCAATCTTAAGTCCTCCTTGCCCCATTTTTCTGGAAATCCCCCTGCCGTCTTGGAGAGCTGGACTACCATACCATCGCAGGCAGAGATGGTTCAGGTGCAGTTATTGCTAGAGAAGATTGATGTGCTAAAGAACACGGGGCTGACTGGACCTTGGGTGGCTAGGACATTCTAGAACTGGCAGATTCGACCCCTAAAGGCCAGGAGTCATCTTGGCTATGACTACCAGGGGAAGAACGATCCAACCTGGGAGAGCGCCGACTTCGTCGACAAGGAGGTCATCACTGACACCTTGCTCGGCTACTTTGTCAACGGAGCCATCAAAACTCTAGACGTCGAGAGAGCCCCCAAGCCGTATTGCAAAGATAGGCCTCGGCCAAAGGTAATATCTGGTGTAATACTTGTGTTGATATCAGTCTGTGATGTGTGGTATGAACATTGCTCAATCGAGCTTTCCTTGGTGCTTGATACTTCTAGGAATTCACCGAGTTCGATTCTAACCCACAAGGCCAGTCAGCCAGTGGGGCTAGAAAACGGCCGGCCAACCCCTTAGCAGCCCAACCTAGCCCCAAAGGGCTGGGAAGCGACTAGTGACAGACCAGGCCAAGAAGAAAGACATGCCGAGTAAGGTATCGGACGGTCCGATGATTAGGGACCCCAGCAGCACAGCCCCTGGACCAACCAGCCCCACAACCACACTACTGACTACCACCAAGCCCCAGTCGGCCGCACCGGGTACGGTGCCGACTGGGCCAAGATCTGCACCGCCGACTGCTGTGCCCACAAGCCCAATAGTCGACGGCACTCCGCCACGGAGTAGGCCTTCAGGCCCATCACCAATTACCTCCACTCCTAGCACACAGGGGTGGAGGTTTAAGACTTCCAAAAGGTATGAAAATCTTCAGTCTTTAGAAAATCTTAAGCAGTTTCTTGATTGCTGAATAATTCTGTAGGAAGCGAATTGATGCTGATCCCAAGGGGACATCACCACTGACCCCTGTAGCCGCTCCCGTCCCGACTGAGGCTGAGACCACAGCGCCGCAGCCCGAGCCGAGTGTTGTCCCAGCACCTGAGGTTGAGACAACCCACTCAACCGAGCCACAGGCCTCACCTAGTTGGGACGCCGTTATAGACATCCTAGCTCCTGAGCTCGCTCAAGATCCAACATCGCCGATCGATCCAAGACCCAGGACCCCTTCTCCTCCACTTTCTCCATCTTCCGATGATGATAGCCTCCCCAGGCTCGAGGCTCCTCCACCAAACTTCCCCCGGACATTCTACTGGGTTACACTGGAGGGGGAAGAACAAACGTTCGAACACAACGAGGAAGCCACTCAGAGGGAGCGAGTCAGACTAATGGAGGCCGCTATCGCAGCATCGAGGAGTATCTAGGTATATAATTCATTTGATTATGCTTGCTGGTTTGCAGTTCCTCATAATCTTCTGCCATTGTTGCTTGTCTTGTCTGATTTCAACGCATCTTGTGCAGCAAGTGGTCGATCGATCCAAAAAAATGGGCAAAGTCCTTTCCTAGCTTGCCCCTTAGCTCACTCAACTCCACCAGCTCTAGATTGTCAAAGATGATTTGGAGAAGACTAGCAAGGAGAGGGAAGAGTGGCTGAAGGATTCAGTGAACAAGCTCAGGGACAAGAACTAGGCGCAGACAGGGACCATCAAAGGTATGTTTCTTTTTTGCCCGAGTAACCCCCAAACCAATCTTCCTGTATTGCTGATCTTTGACTTTTTTTGGCTGTAGCTCTAGAAACAAACCTGAACAACCAGTCCCTGGAGATAGAACACCTAAAGAAGGAGCTGAAGGAGCTCGAGAAGGCGAAGTCCAAAGTGGACACCGAATACACAAGTAAGCTTCATAACTGCTCTAGTACTTTGTCCGACTAGATATCTAGATTCGTTTATGTCTTCTCTTTTACATGAGCAGCCTTCAAGACTAATGCGTAGACACAGTTCGGCGCTTTTGCTGAGGAGATCAAGGCGGTAAAGGATTTGCGGGATTCCATAGTGGATTTAGCGAAGACTTTACTAGACATTATGCAGCCAGGCCAAGCCAGCTCTAGTTCAAGTTCTCTTGCCTAGGTTATACAACGCCTTCAAGACACTCTGGCTATATTGAAGGAATTTGCCACGGAGCAAGCCACCGTAGGGATCTCCCAAGCCTTAGCCATGACGAAGTCACTCTACTCCCGAGTAGATATTGAGGCTATTGGCGAGGGATTTGCTGAGGGCACCACCCAGGAGAAGGGTTTGGAGCTGATAAACCAAGCTAGGCCAACTGCTAGAGCAATAGCTGAAGATCTAACATTGTGAACATAAGCTTGTTTTAAGTAATCGGTGTATGATAGAAACCATATGTACATACTATACATGCCTTTGATGTTTGTTGTTACATTTTGCCGAGTACTTGTTTTATTCTAGCCATCATTAGCCTTAACCTACTAGCTAGTTTATGCCGAGTGGTTAGAGATCAACTTTAAAAAACATTCACCTCATGGGACTATACTCGGGAAAACTTAGCATAATCGTTATAAAACTTCATGACTTGGATAAAACAAGATCAAACTTTATAAACAACAAAGGACATCTATCATCATGTAGTCCCTGACTCACTACTCGGTTGAAACAAGAGGCGTAGTGAGTCAGAGTAACAAACTTTATTTATATATAAGAGGAGTACAAAACTCAAGTATAGAAAGGACGTAGTTGTTCTATGTTCCATGAGTTGTTGATTAGGACGCCATCTTCTGTCTTTAGTCGGTAGGCGCCTAGACGTGTTACCTCAGCAATAATGAACGGCCCCTCCCATAGGGGAGATAATTTATGCCTGTCTTCGGTGGTTTGGATTTTTCTGAGAACGAGATCTCCCATCGAAAAGGCGTGGCCACAAACATTCTAATTGTAATCACGACACAGGCCTTGAAGATACCGTGCCGACTGGATAGTTGCGATGTCCCTTGCTTCTTCCAACTGATCTAACTCGACCAATTGGTCTTCAGTTGATTTTGCTTCTGAGTGGGCCTGAACTTGTGGAGAGCCGAACTCCAACTCGATTGGTAACACGGCCTCAGCACCATAGACTAGGAAGAAAGGGGATTGCCCTGTTGCCCGACTAACCGTGGTTCTTAAAGACCAGAGAATGGATGGAAGCTCTTGTGCCCACCGCCCTGCATATGGTTGTAGTCAGTTGAACACCCTAGTCTTGTTACCTTGTAAGACCATGCCATTTGCATGCTCGACCTGCCCATTGTTTTGTGGGTGTGCCACAAAAGTATAACAGACCTTGGTGTCAAAGTCATTATAGAAATCTTGGAAAACACCGTCAGTGAACTGAGTGCCATTGTCCGTTATGATGCGGTTGGGAACTCCAAATCGATATATGATACTCATGATGAAGTCTTTTGCCCTTGCTGCTGTTATGGTAGCAATAGGTTTTGCCTCGATCTACTTTGTGAATTTGTTCACTGTGACGAACAAGTATGTGAACCCACCTAACGCTTTTTTGAACGGCCCAACCATGTTAAGCCCCCAAACTGCAAAGGGCCAAAATATTGGAACTGTTTGTAGTTCTTGAGCTGGTAGATGTGTTTGTCGAGCAAAGAACTGGCATCCCTCGCATGTCTGAACTATGTATTTATCGTCTATAACTATAGTCGGTAAGAAGAATCCTTGTCTGTAAGCCTTTCCAACTTACGTCCTTGATGCAGTTTGGTTGCCACAGATGCCTGAGTGTATGGACTGCAGAATCTGCTTGCCTTCTTTGGGTGTGACGGAGCGCATGACAACTCCGGATGCGCTTTGACGATAGAGGTCTTCTCCGGCTATAAGGAAACATTTGCTTCGACGTTTGGTCCGCTTGGTTTCACTGCGATCTTCTGGGAGATTGTCTTCAAGGAGAAATCTGATGATTGGAGTTCACCAATCGTGAGAGATAATTAGTACTTCTATTGTTGCCAAGGTAGGTTCAGCCCCCGACTGCTTAAGTAATGGCTTCTTTTTGGCTGACGGCTCCAATAATTGCTCGATAAAAATTCCAGTCAGGACCACTTCCCACTTGGATCCCATGTTGGCTAGCTCATCTGTAGCTTCATTGTATTGTCGGAGCACACGTGTAATCTCCAGCCTGTCGAACTTGTTTTCCAGCTTCCATACCTCCTGACAATATGCCGCCATGTTGTCGTTCAAACACGTCCAGTCTTTCATGACCTGGTTCACCACGAGTTGAGAATCCCCACGTACTACTAGTCGGCAGATGCCGAGTGATATGGCGATGTGGAGCCCATGGATGAGTGCCTCGTACTCAGTGATGTTGTGGGATGCTGGAAAGTGTATTTGAAGGACATATTTTAGTTTTTCACCAGTGGGTGACGTCAGGACAACGCCAGCCCCTACTCCACCGATCCGTAAAGAACCGTCAAAGTACATCGTCCAGTATTCTAACTTGTTTATTGATGTGGCTATCTAGATCTCTGTCCACTCGGTCATGAAGTCGGCAAGTGCTTATGACTTGATTGCTGTTCGTGGCTGAAAGGCAATGTCAAACGCCATCAACTCAAGCGCCCATTTAGTGATTTTGCCAGTGGCCTCATGATTGTGTAGGTCGTCCCCGAGTGGATATGATATGACGATTGTAACTTGATGTGCTAAAAATATTGCACAAAGTTCCGGACAGTTATGAGCAAGCCATATAGCAGCTTCTGGACTTGCGGATATCTCATCTTGGATTCGACTAGGACTTCGCTGACAAATTAAACTAGCCTTTGTACTTTTTGTATATGTCCTGGCTCTGCCCGCTTGACGACCAACACCGTGCTGACTACCTGTGTGGTTGCCGCCAGATACAACATAAGTGGTTCCTGGGGCATTGGTGATGCCAACACGGGTGGTGAGGTGAGGAACTTCTTGAAGTTTTCGAAGGCTTGTTGGGCTTCTGGTATCCATTGAAAATTGTCAACTTTCTTTAATAATTTGAAAAAGGGCATACCCCGTTCGCCAAGTCAGAATCAGCTGAGTGCTGCCATGTAGCCGGTCAGCTTCTGTACATCCTTCTGGCTAGTTGGGGGTGCCATGTTCATGATAGCGTTGATTTTCTATGGATTAGCCTCGATGCCTCGTTATGATACGATGAAGCTGAGTAGTTTTCCCAAAGGTACTCCGAAGATGCACTTTTTTGGGTTCAGCTTCATCTTGAATCTCTAAAGGCTTTGAAAAGTTTCTTCTAAGTCAGTGATGAGGGCTTCCTTGACTTTTGTCTTGATTACCACGTCGTCGACATATGCCTCCACATTGCACCCGAGTTGAGTGTGAAGACACCATTGGATGGCAAGTTCATACGTTGCATCAGTGTTTTCCAACCCGAACAGCACAGTGACATAACAATATGCCCCGAATGGCGTGATAAAAGAAGTCTTCAGGCAGTCCTCCTTCTTTAGGCTGATTTTATCGTATCCCGAGTAACAGTCGAGAAAACTGAGTAACTCGCATCCCACAGTTGAATCAACCACTTGATCTTCTTCATTTCTGAGTCCGCGGAAATTCCCGACTTGGCTGCTTCTTAGCCGGGACTTGGTCATCCTCGCTTGCGGTTGTTGCAACTAGTTGGATATTGCTTCGTCCGACTGCCGCTTCGTGAGATTGGACTAGCTTGCAACTCTCCGTGTTGCAGGTGAAGGCTTGCATGACATCGCTGTGCAAGGAAAGTACTCCTGCTGGTCCAGGTATCTTGAACACCATGTATGTATAATGGGGCACTGCCATGAATTTGGCTAGTGCAGGCCGCCTGAGTATGGCATGGTACGTGGTCTCAAAGTCGGCCACTTCAAAGCAGATGTTCTCGGTGTGAAAATTTTCCCGCATGCCAAAAGTAACTAGCAGAGTGATCTATCCGAGTGAAGTAGAAGAGAGGCCAGGGATTACCCCATGGAAGGGAGCTATACTCGGCCGCAGCTCGAATTGAGGGATCTTCATCTTGTCAAGCATCTTGGCAAAGAAGATGTTGAGAGCGCTTCCTCCATCGATCAGAACCTTCTTCAATTTGATGCTTCTAATGACTGGATCCATGACGAGTGGATAATGTCTTGGATGAGTTACTCGGTCAGGGTGATTTGTGCGGTCAAAAGTGGTTGCCGTCTCAGAGCAACGTAGGTATTGAGGGGCGTTTGACGAGACCGAGTTGACCTCTCGGGCCGTTAGCTGCTGTTTTCGCTTGGACTCGTATGTAGATGGCCCTCCGAAGATGTGGTTGAGCTCAGCCTGGGGATCTTGATAGTCGCCGGCTATGCCCGAGTTTGGCTTGTCCTTGTCCTTTTTGTCACCAGACGTGGATGTCTGCTTGGAAGCAAACTTCTTGAGCATAAAGCAATTATTAGCCGCGTGCTTCCCCTTTGGGTGGAAAGGGCAGCCTGTTCATGACCTTTTGGTATTCGTCTGTCCTCAGGGGTCATGGTCGGCTGTGTTCAACGGTTGCCAGAATGTTGTCCGACTTGCGTTTACGATTGCCAGACTTGGTCGGGGCCGCTTCATTGGTGTCGTTCCGTTCCTTCTGTTGGGACTCCTTCTTGTCATCTAGGGCCTTAGCAATGGCATTGGCCGAGTCAGCATATTTGTTCGCCATATCGAATAGAGCTTTGATAGAAATTGGAGGCCTCTTAGTGAACTTGGCAATGAATGGGGTGTCCCTGACTCCCTTGCGGAAGGCGGCGATGACAACCTCGTCCTTGATCTTGGGTATTGAATTCCTCTTCTTGGAAAACCGCTTGATGAAGTCATAGAGGAACTCGTTCTTCCTCTGGTGGCACTAATATAAATCATACTCGGAAGATGGCCTCTCGTAGGTTCCTTGGAAATTTGCGATGAAACTTTCACGGAGTTCTCCCTAGGAGCCGATTGATCGCTTGGGAAGCCCTGTCAGCCATGTCCTCGCCAAGTCAACCAAGGCGACTAGGAGGTAGTTAGCCATGGCCTTGTGATTGCCTCCGGTCGCACGTATTGCAAAGTGTAGACTGTGAGCTAAGACTCCAGGTTGGTCTTCCCATCGTACTTTTCTATTCCAGTAGGTTTGAAGCCAGATGGCCAGTCAACTTGTTGTAGCTCGTGGGTGAACAACGTTACTCCTTCATCTGGGTGAGGGCTTCAACTCTGACTACAGTGATGAAATCACTCGTGGTGGAGGCCGAAGCACTCATGCTCATCTTCCAATTGGCAGCGCTCATCCTCCTCGCGTTCTTGGCATTGAGTGTTAATATCATGTCAGAGATCCCACTATAGTTGTCCTGGTTGTCGTGGTGGTCATCATGATGATGCCGCCATCGATCATTACTTGGATTGCCGAGTGACATATGTCGTGACTCCGAGTGATGCTGACCAGCGCCAGCTGCTCGGCGTCGTGCTGAAGCAAATGAAACCACCGTGTCTAAAGCCGTCTTGTTTGATGGTATAAGAGTGTCTCCAGATAGTTGTTGCTGCTGAAATGCCGTAGTGGTGATCATAGCCTTGATCCTCATGATCGTCGGGGTGGCTTGGTGGTCCAGCCCGAACTGCAAGGTGTCGAGTAATATGGCAGTGGCCACGACGTTTTGCTCTAGGGTCACAAAGATGTCATGGTCGTCTACTCGGGTTTTGAGGATCTCTTCTTGAGCAGTCCACCCAGCCTTGTGTAGGTTGTCGTTGCACACGTCGCCCTTGGCTTGTAGGCATCGTGCGTCTTCCTCCTGTTGCTCACACAGTCGGTGAGCCTCCTCCTCTTGCTGGTCGCGTAGTCGGTGTGCATCTTGAGTGGGAGTTGAGCCCTTGGATGCCATGAGCACTTCGTGTGGTGGAGAAAAGCTTGCCGAGCTACTGTCCGACTGTGAGTCAGAGTCGGAGTAGTTTAGGGGGGTGATTACAACTCCAACCTCCCTAGATCCGATCTCGAGCGGCTCTGGGCCATATCCAAGTCAAACTCCAGGGGATTGGATCTACCGCATCAGAGTTAGATTGAAGTTATCCGCAGCATTGTTGAGTACGAACAGGAGATTGACGATCTCTTCCTCTCTTAGCCCAACCTCGATTGGCTCACGGCCAAGTCCGAGTTGAACACCAAAAGAAAGAGTTGTCCCTAGACTCACGCATCTTGGGGATTGCCGCAGCATGTCACCGAAGATAGCCTCAGTGTTGATTAGGCCGACTAGCACGAAGTCAGCTTGGTTTTTGGCCGACCGAATCGAATCCGTGTCGGTTAGGATGAGGTTGCCAAATTTGTCAGCGACGAAGTCGAGGCTCCCAAAGTTGATTGTCTGCCCAAGGAAGAACTTGACACCATCGACTCCGGTGGTTGGATCCATCAGGCTTGTTGAAGATGATCTTGTCGAAGCCCCTACCTGGCATGCCAACTGTCGATGTTTTGTATCAGCAATAATAATATGGGGCTATTCGTGAGACCAAAACTTGATGGATTACAAAGGAACATAAAATGAGATTATCCTGGTTCAGGCCCTCAAGGTGAGGTAATACCCTACTTTCAGCTATTGTGTATTGCCTTTGAGGTTTCTCTGGTGAGATTTTGTCTCTTGCCCCGAGGGGCACCTTGCCTCTCCTTATATACTGAGGAGGCAAGGTTACAAAGTAGGAATCCTAGTTGGACTTGACCAAGGGTTTCCTTCTAAGAATACAATGTACCCGACTAGGACTATATCTCTTTCCTTATTATACAAGGTAATATGCACCGAGTCCTGTTGTATCCCTAATTATAGGATTAGGCCCATCCTCTATCCAAGTGGCCACAAAGCTCCTCATCAGGTACCTAGGGCCCATGGCCCCCACGTCATGCCATTCAAGGCATACTGCTATGTCACTATGCCGTTCGGGTTGAAAAACACTAACGCAACATATCAACGTGCTATCCAGCAGTGTCTTCACACTCAACTCGAGCACAACTTGGAGGCATATGTCGATGACGTGGTGATCAAGACCAAAGTCAAGGAGGACCTCATTGCCGAAAAATCTTTCCGAAGCCTTTGGAGATTCAAGATGAAGTTGAACCCGAAAAAGTGTCTTTCGGGTACCTTCCGGAAAACTACTCGGCTTCATCGTATCACAATATGTCATCGAGGCAAATCTAGAGAAAATTAATGCAATCATGAACATGGCACCCCCAACTAGCCAGAAGGATGTGCAGGAGCTGACTGGCTGCATGGTGGCACTCAGCCGATTCGTCTCTTGACTTGGCGAATGGGTTATGCCCTTTTTCAAATTACTGAAGAAAATTGACAATTTTCAATGGACGCCAGAAGCCCAACAAGCCTTCGAAGACTTAAAGAAGTTCCTCACATCATCATTCGTGTTGGCGTCACCGATGTCCCAGGAACCACTCATGTTGTACCTGGCGGTGACTACTAAAGTAGTCAGCACGGAGTTGGTAGTTGAGCAGGCAAAGCCAGGACACATGCAAAAAGTTCAAAGGCCAGTCTACTTTGTTAGTGAAGTCCTAGGCAAATCCAAGATGAGATATCCCCAAATCCAGAAGTTGCTATATGGTCTGATGATAACTGTCCAGAAGTTGGTACACTATTTTCAGTCGCACCAAGTTACAATCGTCACATCGTATCCACTCGGGGACATCCTACACAATCATGAAGCAATTGGTAAAATTGCTAAATGCGCACTCGAGTTGATGGTGTTTGACATCATCTTTCAGCCATGGATAGCAATCAAGTCATAAGTACTTGCCAACTTTGTGGCTGAGTGGACAGAAGTTTAGACAGCTACGTCAACTGACAAGTTAGAATACTAGACAATGTACTTCGACGGTTCTCTACGGATCGGCGGAGCAGGGGCTAGCGTCCTTCCGACATCACCAACTGGAGAAAAACTCAAATATGTCCTTCAGATACATTTTCCAGCATCTCACAATGTTGCCAAGTACGAGGCACTCATTCATGTGCTCCGCATCTCCATATCGGTCGGCATCCGCTAACTGGTAGTTCGTGGGGATGCTCAACTCGTGGTGAACCAAGTCATGAAAGACTGGACGTGTCTGGATGACAACATGGCGGCATATTATCAAGAAGTACAGAAGTTGGAAAACAAGTTTGATGGGATGGAGATTACACATGTACTACGCCAATACAATGAAGCTGTAGATGAGCTAGCCAACATGGGATCCAAGCGAGAAGTGGTCCCGACTGGAATTTTTGTCAAGCAATTATTGGAGCCGTCAGTCCAAAAAAAGCCAGTACTCGAGCAGTCGGGGGTTGAACCTGTCCCAGCAACAAAAGAAGTGTTAATCATCTCTCGGGATTGGCGGACTCCAATCATCAAATTCCTCCTAAAAGACGAGCTTCTTGATGACTGTAGCGAAGCCGAGTGGATCAAACGTCGAACCTAATGTTTTCTGGTAGTCGGAGAAGACCTCTATCGTCGAAGCACATTTGGAGTCCTCATGCGATGTGTCACATACGAGGAGGACAAGCAGATTCTGCAATCCATCCACTCGGGCATCTGTGGAAACCATGCTGCATCAAGGACGTTAATCGGAAAGGCTTATAGGCAAGGATTCTTCTGGCCGACTGCAGTTATAGACGCTAAAGATATAGTTCGGACATGCGAGGGATGCCAGTTCTTTGCTCGACAAACACATCTACCAGCTCAAGAACTACAAACAATTCTAATAGCTTGGCCCTTTGCAGTTTGGGGGCTCGATATGGTCGGACTGTTCAAGAAAGCGCCAGGAGGGTTCACACACTTATTTGTCGCAGTAGATAAGTTCACAAAGTGGATTGAGGCAAAACCCATTGCTACCATAACAACGGCAAGGGCAAAAGACTTCATCATGAGTATCATATACTGATTTGAGGTCCCCAACCACATCATAACAGACAACGGCACTCAGTTCACTGGTGGCATTTTTCAAGATTTCTGTGATAATTTTGGCATCAAGATCTGTTATTGTCCATGTTTTGTATCGGCAATAATAATATGGGGCTACTCGTGAGACCTAAACTTGATGGACTACAAAGGAACACAAAACAATTTATCCTGGTTCAGGCCCTTGATGTGAGGTAATACCCTACTTCTAGCTATGGTGTATTGCCTTTAAGGTTTCTCTGGTGAGATTTTGTTCTCCGCCCCCAGGGGCACCTTGCCTCTCCTTATATATTGAAGAAGCAAGGTTACAAGGTAGGAATCCCAAGCGGACTTGACCATGGGATTTCCTTCTAGGAATACAACATACCCGACTAAGACTATATCCCTTTCCTTATCATACAAGGTAATATATACCGAGTCCTATTGCATCCTTAATTATAGGATCGGGCCTATCCTCTGTCCAAGTGACCAGAAAGCTTCTCATGAGGTACCTAGGGCCCATGGCCTCCCCAGTAGCTCCTGAGACCTTCATAGCTGAGTCACAGTTAGTGCCAAGTGCTCTTCCTCCTTGGTGAAGATTTCCCGAGTGCCTTGCTCCTGAGTACCCATTGTCCGAGTACCTCTTCTCCAAGTTCTGCTTCATATCAGTTGGCAACGAGGCTATGAAGGACTTCATAGGAAAATATGAATATTGTGCGCTGAATAGGTGCACCTATTAGGTGTAGCCCCCGATTTTGTGCTTAATTGGGAGACAATTAAACATAAAGTCAAAGATCTTTAACCTTTAAGTCTTTCTCGAGTGGTATATTTCTCAGAAATTGGACTCTTCAGCATCATATCAGCTGGAAACATTTTTGCTCCAGGCAAGTTTGGCTAAGCATGTAAGCCGAGTACCACTTCATGGATTTTAACCCAATATGTGGTTAGGTGTACTTGAGAGATACATGCATATCCAATTTTAATGAAAACAAGCTATTGATCCTTATAAGGATATATTCTCAACACCTGTCAAATAATTCAGATATCTGAACACATGTGTCTAGCAATTAGGCTTAACATGAAGCATATCTAATTATTTTGATCGGCTTCTATAAAATAGCATATGTACTGTAATTTTAACATAGTCAGCAGCTAGCTCCAGTAGGACATACTATTTAGAAACTCATATCTTTTGGCCCATTACCGAGCTAGCCGGTCCAGGCCCACTAACTTAGTGCAGGCCTTATAAAACTGCGGGAGAGAGAAAAGATTCCCCTTTCTCCACCAATCTGCCAAATCGCTTCAGCTCCTGAAACCGCGCCCAAACTTCACGCTCTCTGCTCCGCTAGGGTTTGCTATAGCTCGTGCTCCTAGCCTGAGATTTGCTAAGGACTGCCTCCCAGTGTCGATTTCCAGTAGCCAAAAGCTTATCCGGCCAGCTCCTCACCTCTAGCGATGCCGAGAGCTCCCCTTGATATCCTAGACATGTTGTCAGGATCCTAGCCGGTGTCGGACTGTAGCTCCATGGAGCTGATGATTTTGGAAAACAAGAAGATTCTACAACCCAAGGAGGTAATCAACTGGCGTCCTGCTGCCAGTGAGTCAGTTCCTGCTCCAGACCCGGGCGAGACCATGGTCTTTACTTCTTTTTTTGATGGCGGTCTTTCTCTTCCATCTTCTGATTTCCTCCACCGTCTTCTTGATTTCTATCAAATCAAGCTCATCAACCTCAACCCTAACTCCATCCTTCAGATATCCATCTTTGTAACTCTTTGTGAGACCTTCCTAGGAATCTACCCCCATTTCAATCTCTTCCGATACCTTTTCCACATCACGCCTCAGCCCTCAAAATCCAAAATTCAAATGATAGGGGGAGCAGGCCTTCAGCTCCGTAATGAGATGAAGAGGGCCTATCTCCATGTCCCCCTGAAGACTTCTCTCAAGGGATGGCATCGGGAGTGGTTCTATTGCTCCAATCTGGAGCCCTCCTTGCCCCCTTTCACCGGAAATCCCCTGTCTGTTCTAGAGAGCTGGACCTCTGTGCCGTCTCGAGATGAAATGGGCCAGGTATATAGGCTGTTGGAGAAGATCGACATGCTAAAGGGCACACGGCTTACTGGTCCCTGGGTGGCCAGGGCATTCTTGAATCGACGAACTCAGCCCCTGAAGGCCAGAAGCCACCTCGGGTTTGACTACAAGGGGAAGAACGGTCCAACCTAGGAGTACCTCGACATTGTTGACAAGAATAAAGTAACCAACACTCTACTCGGTTTTTTTGTCAACGGAGTCGTGGAGACCGAGGACAAGGAAAGAGACCCCAAGCCATACTACGAGGGTAGGCCCTGGCCAAAGGTAATATATGATGCCATAATCATCTTGATATCCATCTGTGACGAATGTCGTCGCGTCTTGCAATGTATGATATCTGGGTGCTTGTAGGAATGTGAAGAATTTGGTTTCAACCCCTAAAGCCAGTCGGCCAGTGGGGCTAGGAAATGCCCTGCTAGCCCTTCGGTAGCTCAACCCAGCCCCAAGAGGACTAGGAAGAGACCAGCAATAGACCAGGCAAAGATAAAAGATATGCCGAGTAAGGCATCTGTAGGTCTGATGATCAAAGACAACAGCAGTGCCACCCCCAGGCCTCCCAACCCTAGGACCACACCACCGAATGTCGCCACCTCCCAGTCAGCTGCGTTAAGCATTGCACCGACTGGGCCAAGTTCTCCATCACTGTCTGCCACAGCCAGGAGCCTGACAGTCGGCATCTCTCCACCGCTGAGCAGGCTGTCAAGCCTGTCGCCGACTACCTCCACCCCTAGCGCATAGGGATGGAGGTTTAAAACTTCCAAGAGGTACGAAAAATCTTCAGTTTTCAAAACAGCTTGAATAAAACTAATAATATCTTGATTGTTGAACATTTCTGTAGGAAGCCAAGTAACGCTAACCCCAAGGGGACAGGGTCACCAACCTCCATCGCAACCCCTGTCCAGATTGAGCCTGAGCCAGTCGTACCGTAGGCTGAGCCGGAAGTCATCCCAGCCCCTGAGGCTGAGTTGACTTAGCTGGCCGAGCCACAAGTGTTACCTAGTCGGGACATTGAGGTCAAAACTCTTGTCCCTGAGCTTGCCCAGGAGCCTGCGCCACCAATCAATCCGAGGCCCAGGAATCCATTGCCTCCACTGTTGTTATCCTCTAACGAAGACGATCTTCCGAGGCTCGAGGCTCCTCCACCAAACTTCCCCCGGATATTCTATTGGGATACTCCAGAGGGGGAAGCCGAGAGCTTCGAGCACGATGAGCAGGCAGCCCAAAGAGAAAGAGTTAACTTGATGTATGCCACTATCGCCGCGTCAAAAGAGATTCAGGCATGCAGTCAATCTTGCTATCTTTGCTAATTGGTGGTTCTTTAAGACTTTGCACTTCTGTTATTTGTTTTTCTTGACTTGAATACTCCCTAAACAGAAAGTAGTTGATCGGTCAGAGAAGATGGGCCGAGTTCTGTCTGAGCTCGCCCCTCAGCTTACTCAGCTCCGCAAGCTCCAGACTGCCAAGGATAACCTGGAGAAATTTAGCAAGGAGAGGAAGGAGTGGCTGAATGGATCGGTAGACAAGCTCAGGGATGTGAACTGGGCTCAAGTAGGGACTATTAGAAGTAAGCTTCCATCTCGCCCGAGTGACCTTGAACAAAGATCTCTGTGCTATTAATCCTTGACTTTGTTTTGCTGTAGCTCCCGAGACAAATCTCAACAATCAGTCCCTAGAAATTGAACGTCTGAAAAAAAAAGATGAAGAAGCTCGAAAAGGCAAAGTCCAAGGTGGACACTGACTATGTGAGTAAGCCACATGTCTGCCTGTGAATTCAGTTCGACTAGATCCTCTGATTTGCTAATATATTTGTCTCTGTGTGAGCATCCTTCAAAGCCAACTTGCAAATCCAGTTTGGTGCCTTTGTAGAGGAGATCAAGGTGGTAAAGGAATCATGGCAAGTCATTGTTTACTCTACGAGGACTCTATTGGATATCATGCAGCCAAACCTGGCCGGGTCTAGCTCCAGCTCGATTGCTCAGGTGGCACAACGTCTCGAGGAAGCTCCAGGGATCTTGAAGAAGTACTCGAACGAGTGCGTCGCTGTTCGGATTGCCCAGGCTCTAGCCATGACCAAGTCTCTCTACCCTCAGGTAGATATTGGGGCAATTGGTGAAGGCTTTACTGAAGACACTACCCTGGAGGAGGGCATGGAGCTGATCAGCTAGGTGAGGGCCACTGCCGAAGACATCGCTGAAGATCTGCCGATGTAAATAGAAACTTTTATGAAGTTGGTATTCATCGGGAACAATATGTAAATATTGTAAATGCTTTTGTTGCTTGTTGTTTAAATCTTGTCGAGTGCTTGTTTTCTCCGAGCCATTAGTAGTTTTACCCAACTAGACAGTTTACGCCGAGTGGTTTGAGATCAACTTAAATAAAAGCGTTCATCTCTCAGGACTATACTCGGGAAAACTTAGCATAATCATCGTAAAACTTCATGACTTAGATAAAACAAACTCAAACTTTATTAATGACAACATGAATATATTATCATGTAACCCCCGACTCACTACTCGGTTGGAACAAGTGACATAGTTAGTCAAAGTGATGAACTTTATTTATATGTAGAACAAGAGTACAAAACTCAGGTATAGAAAGTATGCAGCTATTCTATGTTCTAGGAGTTGTTGATTAGGACGCTGTCTTCTGACTTCATTCAATAGGCGCCCAGACGTGTTACCTCAACGATAATGAACGGCCCCTCCCATAAGGGAGATAATTTATGCCTGTCTTTGGTGGTTTGGATTTTTCTCAAAACGAGATCTCCCACCGAAAAGGCACGGCCACGAACATTCTGATTGTGATAACGACGCAGGCTGTGAAGATACCTTGCCGACTGGATAGTTGCGATGTCCCTTGTTTCCTCCAACTAATCTAGGTCGACCAGTCGGTCTTCAGTTGATTTTACATCTGAGTGGGCCCGAACTCGTGGTGAGCTGAACTCCAACTCGGTTGGTAACACAGCCTCACCACCATAGACTAGGAAGAAAGGGGATTGCCCTGTCGCCCGACTAACTGTGGTTCTTAGAGACCAGAGAATTGATGGAAGCTCTTGCACTCGCCGCCCTACATATGGTTGTAGTCAGTCGAACACCCTAGTCTTGATACCTTGTAAGACCATGCCGTTAGCACGCTCAATCTGCCCATTGCTTTGTGGATGTGCTATAGACATAACAGATCTTGATGCCGAAGTTGTCACAGAAATCTTGAAAAACGCCACCAGTGAACTGAGTGCCGTTATCCGTTATAATGCGGTTGGGAACTCCAAATCGATATACAATACTCATGATAAAGTTTTTTGCTCTTGCCGCTGTTATGGTAGCAACGGGTTTTGCCTCGATCCACTTTGTGAATTTGTCCACTGCAACGAACAAGTGTGTGAACCCTCCTGGCACTTTTTTGAACAGCCCGACCATGCCAAGCCCCCAAACTGTAAAGGGCCAAGAGATTGGAATTGTTTGTAGTTCTTGAGCTAGAAGATGTGCTTGCCGCGCAAAGAACTGACATCCCTCGCACATCCAAACTATGTCTTTTGCATCTATAACTGCAGTCGGCCAAAAAAGCCCTTGTCTATAAGCCTTTCCGACTAACGTCCTTGATGCAGCATAGTTGCCATAGATGCCCGAGTGGATGGATTGCAGAATCTACTTGCCCTCCTCAGGTGTGACGTAGTGCATGAGGATTCCGGATGCACTTCGATGATAGAGATATTCTTCGACTACAAGGAAACACTTGCTTCGACGTTTGATCTGCTCGGCTTCACAGCGATCTTTTGGGAGCTCGTTTTCTAGGAGGAACCTGGTGATTGGAGTCCGCCAATCTGGAGAGATAATTAGTACTTCATTTATTGCTGGGGTAGGTTTAGCCCCCGACTGCTCGAGTACTGGTTTCTTCTTGACTTACGGCTCCAATAGTTGCTTGACAAAAATTCCATTCGGGACCACTTCTCATTTGGATCCCATGTTGGCTAACTCATCTTCAGCATCATTGTATTGGCGTAGCACATGCATCATCTCCAGCCCATCGAACTTGTTTTCCAGCTTTCGTACCTCCTGACAGTATGCCACCATGTTGTCGTCCAGCACATCCAGTCTTGCATGACCTGGTTGACCATGAGTTGAGAATCCCCGCGTACTACTAGTTGGTGGATGCCGAGTGATATGGCGTTGCGGAGGCCGTGGATGAGTGCCTTGTACTCGCAACGTTGTGAGATGCTAGAAAATGAATCTAAAGGACATATTTGAGTTTTTTTCCAGTGGATGATGTCAAGACGATGCCAGCCCCTGCTCCACAGATCCGTAGAGAACTATCGAAGTACATTGTCCAGTATTCTAACTTGTCTATTGATGTAACCGATGGAACCTCTTTCCACTCGGCCATGAAGTCAGCAAGTGCTTTTGACTTGATAGCTGTTCGAGGTTGCAAGACAATATCAAATGCCATTAGCTCGAGCACCCATTTAGCGATTCTACCGGTGACTTCGCGATTGTGTAGGACATTCCCAAGTGGATACGATGTGATAATTGTAACCTGATACGACTGAAAATAGTGCACCAATTTCCGAACAGTTATAAGTAAGCCGTATTGTCACGCCCAGAAATTTAACCAATTTCTAGACTATTTTGTGTATTAAAATCCCTGTCCAGGAATCAAGCCAGGGTACACAAAATGACAAATCAATAAATAGATTCAAATGTAAATAAAGTGTAAATACTTATAGAAGAGGCACTTAGTCCTCACACAAAAGAAAACAGTAGCAGAAAGGCGAAACTAGCGTGTCTTCAGCTCAACTGGGATATAAGCCAAGGTCTTCTAAACTCAACTTCGACACGAACGGTCTTCACTTCTAAAAAGGGGGACATAACAAGATTGAGTACCACCCATCGTACTCAGTAAGCCACACCAATGATGCATTTGTGCACGGGATTTCCAAGGGAGGCTGGTGGCTCATTTGTGTAAAGGCAGTTGTAAACAATGGTAGTTATAAAACAGGTAAAATAGTTGTTATTTTAATCAGTATTAATCCATCACTAAACAGCGCTACACCATGTTGATCAGGCCCAAACCATCCACCTGAACTATACCAGTTCCATTAAGTCATTTTAATTAAATAGAGGTGAGACTAATCACGGTGAATCTTGGCCAACCGCCCATATCCACGGGCGCGGCTATTTGAATAGCTTTACTCTGATCAGAGGTGTACAACTGTACCCACAAGACACAGCCTCACACACGTTCCCGTGTGCCGGTGTATCACCACGATACCCCATAAGAGGCTGTGACAGGACCGTTCACGCAACCTCTCCCTAACCATCCACACCTCGCTGAGGTTGCACCTGCCGACAGGGCACACCATATTGGCCAGGCTGCCCCCCTTGCGCCACAGTGGATCCAAAAGCCAATCAACCCTACCCCAGGCCGATACAACTCCATCACGTCCACCCTCATCTCCAGTGCCTAGGAGAGGGAGAAGAGACGCTACAGGTCCAGCCATTGCCCACGCTGGCTTGTGGTAAGTACGAGTATTTGCCCAAAGGGCTCCCACGAACCAGTCCTTAATTACCATGGGTGCGGCCAGCAAAACCATGCACCCACAGCCCACCATTAGATCATATTTTAGTTAATTAGTTATGACCAATCACCATGGTCAAACATCTCGAGCACGCGGCTCATCAGGTTACCAAATATAGAAATAATGTGATTATCCCTTCAGTGATCTAGTGGTACTAAGCATGGCTAAGCAGGTCCTATCTCTAGCTGTGTCACCGAATGAGACATAAGCTAGTCAAATTATCACCCAAAGTTATCAAGGAATGGATAACAAATAAACAGGGTCTCAAGCAAACGGATAGGTTGTCCCATATTCCATGTAATTGGCAAAACATGCAATTTATTTATAAATCATAAAATATTTCGCAAAGTAGGTTCAACATGCTCAAGGATGAATGTGTGACTTGCCTTGCAACAAAACGTCTTCGATTGCTCTTCCGGACTCTTCCGTAGACTTCGCGGTCCTTCTAAACGGCGATTATTCGCGACTACATACAAAATGATAAAAACCCTAAGAAACTCCAAATAAACAGTACATAAAAATTACATAAACAAGTAAAGCATGATTTTAGATGAATTTAGGAAGAAGAGCAGGTCGAATCGGAGTTCGGACGGAAAAGATATGGCTTCTAGAATATCGAATTCAGAATAAATCCGAAAAGAATTGGAAAAGAATATTCTCAGGAATATTCTCTCGGAATTAAATTAAAAGAATTATTTTTAAATGGATAAATGAGTGAGACCCACTGTCATGGACACAGATCCTGTGGATTAGGTCTATGAACTGAGGGAAAAGGTGAGGTGGTGGACTGGAGTGATGTGTCTGCCTCGTGGACAGAGAAACGACGTCGCTACTAAGGTGGATGCCGATGTGGCATGAAAGGTGAGATGGTGATGAGGTGGATCGATGAAGAGGAAATCAGTGCTGAGGTGACAAACGAGATGGACTAGCTAGGACTGATGTGGCATCGGATTTAGACGTGTGGATCCAACGGTGGAGACTCGACCTGAACAATCCGTTTGTTGTGATTGACTTGGTATTTTATGAGGATTGGTCGGTCTGAATTAGGTCTCGAAGGATCGACAATCAGGATGGCTTGAAGACATATACGCCGGGGTCACAGGGGAAGGGGAGACGCTGCGGTCCGTGCAGCACATCGGCGCGGCGGCCGGGGAGAGCGACGACGATAGTAACAATTGATGGTGCCACGGCGGTGATGCGTCGGCGAGCCAAGACCGACGAGAGACGAGAAATGCAACGACGACGATGGCATGCAGGTGAGACGACGACGGCTCAGGACGGCGGTGTTTGACGACCAAACGACGGTGGCGCATGGGAAACAGCGTGGCCAGGGGCTGGGAACAGCGGGCGGCGGCGCCGAGGAGAAGACAATAATGGCTGGACCGACGGCGTGACGGCATGACAAACCGGCAACGACCGAGACACGCAGAGGTAACGAGGACGACAGCGGACGACGAGGGCGACGACCGGCGATGAAGCGATGAGGACGACGGTGCCGACGACGACACAAAGCGGACACAGAACAGGCGGCAGGTTGGCACAGAGCAGGCGGCAGGCTGGCACAAGGCACAGAGCAGGCGGCTCAGGTGTTGGGCGGCATGGCAGGTGCACGGGGTGAGGGCAACGATGGAGCGGCGGCGGCGTTACGGGAGCAGCAGAGGAAACCGAGGTGCCGACGATGCGAGGCACTGAGAGGAACAGGAGGCTCACCCATGTCGGCGGCGTCCACGGAGGCGACGATGTCGATGCCGAACCGCCGGCGGCATCCACGGGGCAGAAGCACAGCGGCGGCGGTGGAATAGATGGGGCGGTGGCACACAGGAGAGGGGCGGCGCTGGGCGTGGCGGTGCAGGCGAGGAGCAAAAGAGGCGGCGGCTAAGAGGCTCCCCAATGGCAGCGGCAGGGACTCCCAGGCAACGGCGATGGTGACGACCTCCAACGGCTCAGAACACGATGGCAACACGGCCTGGAGCGGCGGGGCTTCGGGGAAGGGGCGGCGCCGAGGAGGATGCTCACCTCGAGGCGGCGAAGAACTGGAACAGAACGGTGGTGACGACTGCCCGACAACGGCGGCTCGGGGCAGAGCCAGGCGGCGGCGACATGGCCCAAGGGGCTGCAGACGCCGGCGGTGAGTGGCTGGAGGCGCGGGCGACGGCGAGGTTGGGGAAAGCAGGAGCGCCGGCCATGGCGACAGTAGGGCAGTGGCAGAGGCAGGCGACGGCGCGGCAACAACGGGGCGGATCCAGACGGTGGTGGCTTCGGGCGAGCGGGGAAAACGAGAGAGGGGAGCTCGGGAGAGCTATTTGAGGGCATGGGGATGCGGAATCATGGCCGAGGAGGCGGTTTTGGAGCGGGAGTGGGCATGGGAATGGCGGCGTCGTGGGGTCGTGCGGCGCGGGAATGGCAGCCACGGTGGTTGCACGGCCGAAGGCCAGGGCGGCGTGGGAGCGTGGCAGTGCGGGCCGGGGCGACGCAAGCCAGGCGAGCAAGGCCGAGGGGCTCGGCCCAGGCGACGGCGCGGCTCGGCTTGCTGGTGACCAGAACAGAGAGAGACGCTGAGAAGAAGATGAACAAGAGGGAGGAAACAGAAAGGAGAGAAAAAATAAAAGGAGAAAAGGAAGATTGGAAGAAAAATAAGGAAAAGAGAAAAGGAGAAAAAGGTGGGGATTTTTTTGGGGATTTTTCTAGAAATTCACCAAATTTAGAATTTAAATTTTTGAATTTCGAGAAGTATCAGGAATATCGGAAATTGGGGGAAATTGTTCGGAATTTTGGAGGGTCGCGAATATTGGCGTATATATATATATATATCTAGAAAATCGAAAACACCGAAACACTTTTGGAAATCAAAATATTTCTTTGGGATCGAGGAGGTTCAACGGAATTTTTGGAACCCTCCAAGTATAAGAATATTTTGGGAATTTCTAGAATATTGGAAGGAGTTAGCAGGAATATTCCGATATCAGGAAAAATTGAGAATATTTACGGAATCAGGAACTTAGGAAAAATGGAGGGTATTTTACGTTGACCAAGAAATTAGGATATTTGAGGAATATATTTCATGGAGTTCGGGAAACAGAATAAATGAACTTCCAAAACATGGGGAATATTTTGGGAGTCGAAAATGGGGGAGGGAATAGTTTAGGAAACATTCGATTGCTTGTAATATCGGTATATTTTGAGAATCGGAACGTCGAGGAGGTTTTAGGGTTTCGAGAGTGACACAAAACCCTAGCAGAAAAGGGAGTCAGAGTTCACGATGAACGAGGAGACATCAACGGACTGAACCGAAATGACCCGAATAGGGGAAAAGACAGGGATTTTATTATAGATTTATCTAATTATACAAATGATCTTTGTCCTATTAAAATTAATTCTGGAGCTCCGAAAATTCCGAAAAAATTTTAGAAAGTTTATTATTATAAATACTTAAACGCTTAAAATATTCCGACAAAAACCTCGAGAATATAAAAGCATCCAAGTATTTATTTAAAATTTTCAACTTGGGTTTTTAATATTGAAAATTTCAAAATTTTATTCAAACACTTTTATAGACAAAATTTTTCAGTGTATTCTTGTATTTCCATTTACCAAAAAATAATTTTTTAATTAGACCGATTTTTAGGGCGTGACACGTATAGCAATTTCTGGACTTGAGGATAACTTATCTTGGAGTCATGTAGGACTTCGCTGACGAAGTAGACTGGCCTCTGTACTGTTTGTACATGTCCTGGCTCCGCCCGCTCGATGACCTACACCGTGCTGACTACCTGAATGGTTGCCGCCAGATATAACATAAGTGATTCCTGGGGCAAAGGTGATGCCAACATAGGTGGAGACGTGAGGAACTTTTTGAAGTCTTCGAAGGCTTGCTGGGCTTCTGACGTCCATTAAAAATTGTTGACTTTCTTCAGTAATTTAAAAAAGGGCATGCCCCATTTGCCAAGTCGGGAAACAAATCGACTGAGTGCCGCCATGTAGCCAGTTAGCTTCTTTACGTCATTCTGGCTAGTCGGGGATGCCATGTTCAAGATAGCGTTGATTTTCTCTAGATTAGCCTCGATGCCTCACTGTGATACGATGAAGCCGAGTAACTTTCCTGAAGGTAATCCGAAGACGCACTTTTCCAGGTTCAACTTCATCTTGAATCTCTGAAGGCTTTGAAAAGTTTCTTCTAAGTCGACGATGAGGTCTTCCTTGACTTTGGTCTTGATTACCACGTCATCGACATATGCCTCGACATTGCGCCCGAGTTGAGTGTGAAGACACCGCTAGATGGCACGTTGATACGTTGCGCCAACGTTTTTCCACCCGAATGGCATAGTGACATAGCAGTATGCCCCAAATGGCATGATAAAAGAACTCTTCAGACAATCCTCCTCCTTTATGCTGATTTGATGATATCCCGAATAACAGTCGAGAACACTGAGCAACTCACACCCTGCAGTGGAATTGACCAACTGATCTATCCTGGGTAGACCAAATAGATCCTTGGGGCATATTGATGTTTTCCACCAGCAATAAGAATATAGGGCTACTCGTCGGATCGAAACTCGGTGGACTGCAAAGGAACACGAAGAGTTTATACTAGTTCAGGTCCTCGGGATGAAGTAATACCCTACGTCCAATTGTGGTGTATTTCCTTTGAGGATGTATGATTCTAATTCTTGTGAACCTCCGATTTTCTTCTTCTGCCCTCAAGGGACGCCCTGCCTCCCCTTATATATTGGGAGACAAGGTTACAAAGTACGAGTCCTAGTCAGACTATGAGCAAGGGATCTCCTTCTAGAGATATAATGTTCCTGACTAGGATTGTATTTTCCCTATCGTACAAGGCTAAGTCTGCCGAGTTCTATCATATATCTAATTACAAGGCTAGGCCCATCCTCTGTCCGAGTGGCCCATATGCCTGTCATGAGGTACCCGGGGCCCATGGCCTCCATAGGGCACGCCTTGTTTAAGTCGGTGTAATCGACGCACATGCACCATTTACCTTTTTCTTCCGGACAAGAACTGGGTTTGCTAGCCAATCCGGGTGATATACCTTTTTGATGAACCCGGCTACAAGGAGTTTGGTTATCTCCTCCCGAA
Organism: Oryza meyeriana var. granulata; assembly: GCA_003991445.1. Classification (NCBI taxonomy): domain Eukaryota; kingdom Viridiplantae; phylum Streptophyta; class Magnoliopsida; order Poales; family Poaceae; genus Oryza; species Oryza meyeriana. The sequence goes on from RYFJ01002719.1 coordinate 59,514, forward strand.
TAGCATCTTTGCGGTCTTGTGCGAAGTGCCGTAGTTGTTGTTTGACTGGTTTGGCGTTTGGCTTGACGTTGAGGGAATGCTCGATCACCTCCCTTGGTATACTAGGCATATCGGAAACAAGCAAATAAATCCCTGTTCACCTAGAGGAAGGTGACGAGCGCGTCTTCCTATTTGGGGTCGAGTCCGGTCCCGACAAGCGTAGACTTGGTGAGGTCAGAAGGGTCCAGGGGGATCTTTTTTGTTTCTGAATCCGCTAAAATTCCTGACTTGGTTGCTTCTTTCGCCGAAACTTGGTCGTCCTTATTTGCATATGTTGCGGCTAGTCGGATGTTGTTCCGTCTGACTGCTGCTTCTTGAGATTGGGCCAGGTTGCAGCTCTCCTTGTCGTAGGTGAAGGCTTGTTTGACATCACTGTGCAGGGAAAGTACTCCTGTTGGTCCTGGCATTTTGAGCACCATGTATGTATAATGGGGCACTACCATGAATTTGGCCAATGCAGGCTGTCCAAGTATGGTGTGATACGCGGTCTCGAAGTCAACAACCTCGAAGTATATGTTCTAAGTGCAGAAATTCTCCTGCGTGCCAAAAGTAACTAGTAGAGTGATCTATCCGAGTGGAGTGGAAGAGAGGCCAAGGATTACCTCATGGAAGGGAGCAGTACTCGGCCGTAGCTCGGATCGAGGAATCTTCATCTTGTCAAGCATTTTGGCAAACAATATTGTCGAAGTTTTGTATCGGCAATAAATATATAGGGCTACTCGTGAGACCTAAACTTGATGGATTGCAAAAGAACACGAAATGAGGTTCAGGCCCTCGAGATGAGGTAATACCTTACGTCTAGTTGTGGTGTATTGCCTTTGAGTTTTCTCTGGTGAGATTTTTGCTATGCCCTTAGGGGGCACCCTGCCTCCCCTTATATACCTGGGGACAGGGTTACAGAGTAGGAATCCCAATCGGACTCCGACCAAGGGATTTTCTTCTAGGAATACAACGTTCCCGACTAGGACTATATCCATCCCTTGTCGTACAAGGTTATGTATGCCTAGTCCTATTGTATCTCTAATTACAAGGTTAGGCCCATCCTATGTCCAAGTGGCCCAAATGCTTCTTATGAGGTACCCGGGGCCCATGGCACCAACAGCAGCCCCTGAGACCTTCGTAGTTGAGTCACAGCTGATGCCGAGTGCTCATCCTCCACGGTGAAGAATTTTCGAGTGCATTGCTCCTGAGTACTCTTTGTCCAAGTGCTTCTTCACCCGAGTTCTGCTTCATGTCAGCTGGCAATGAGGCTATGAAGGCCTTCATAGAAAAATATGAATAATATGCGCCGAATAGGCACACCTATTAGGTGTAGCCCGATTTTGTGCTTAATTGTGAAACAATTAAATATAAAGTCAAAGATCTTTAACCTTGTAGTTTTTCCCGAGTAGTATAGTACATGGTATGTAGACTCTTCAGCATCATGTCAATTGGAATAATTTTTGCTCAGGGCAATTGCTGGCTAAGCATGTAAGCCGAGTGCCACTTCATGGATTTTAACCCAATATGTGGTCAGATGTACTTGAGAGATACCTGCATCCCCAATTTTAATGGAGACCAGCTGTTGATCCTTATAAGGATATTTCCTCAATACCTAGTAAATAATCAAGGTACCCAAATGTATACACTTGACTGTAGGCTTAGCGTGAATCGTATCTGATTATTTAATCGGTTCTTATAAAATTGCACCTACATCATGATTTTAACACGACCATGTTGGGAATATGCCCTAGAGGTAATCATAGAGATGATGATATTGTGATTGTATCCATGATATATTATGGGTTCATTGAATATCCATTAAAGACAACTTGTATCGATTGGCAATTATGTGAATTGTTCGTGAAACTCTTTTACTTGTATGGTTATTTTAAAGTTGTCCCTGATCGGAGTTTGTGTGAGGACACACATGAATATTAGATCAGCACATGTATTAGTTGATGACTATGTTTCACAAGTCATAGACATGGAGATGTCAAACTAATAATGTGGGCACATGTGTGACATGGAGCTGGACTGACCCAACATGAGAAATTGTAATTATCTCTATTCACATCATGTACGTTATGTCCTTAGACCTGAGATTGTTGTATGTATTCAAGATGTGAAACGACCTATTCAGAGACTATCAAACGCTACTCCGTAACAGGGTAGTTATAAAGGTGGTTTTCGGGTTTGTCGGGAAACATGCTATGAGACATAAACAATCAAGAAGGAATTTGCTCCTCTCTATGTGAGAGAGATATCACTGGATCACTCTAATGATTAGATCAAGAAATGCATGGCCGTGCTTGGGTTAAGTGTTAACCTAAGAGTTGATCCAAATATCGTGAGGCAAGGGAATAACAAGTATGTGGTTTGTGGTGGTTCGTCTGATATGATCTTTGCGTATGCATAGGAGTTGACACGCCTTGCTAGAGGCCGCTGTCAACTATTGGTCGAGTAGGAGTACTCGGGCCATGTCTATGCGTACGTGAACCCATAGGGTCGCACGCTTAAGGGGCTGGAAACCTAATTTGGGTTGGACCCGAATTAGACAAGGTTTAGGGTCACTAATGGGCCTCCAACTCGGGAGTTCATTAGGACACCTATAAATACAAGGGGTGGGCGACGGGGCTAGGTGAATCCATGCCATTTGACAGCCGCCGCCGCTCCCACGCCCGCGCCCTGTTGCACCTCGCGGACCTAGCAGTCCGGAGGCGTGACGCTTCCTCGGAGGTGCTGCATCTGGAGCACAAGGACGAACTGCACGAGAGGGACGGATGGACGGACGACCTCGCAACTGCACGGCACTGCTGCGACGTGTACGACTACATCGAGTCGCTTCTGCTGCACCTGCGCGTCTAGTGGTAATCCCGTGATCTATAACTAGCAGTAGTTCCTGGTTTATGGGGTCAAAAATTTTGTTTTCTGGCTAGCGTAGCATCCGCATAACCTAATAGACCAGCGGGTGACCCAATAGGGCATGCTATTTAAGAACTCATATATTTGGCCTACTACTGAATAAGCCGGCCTAAACCGACCTACCCAGCGCAGCCCTATAAAATTGGCATCCCTCGCATGTCAGGATGAGTACTTCAGCGTCAGTAATTGCAATCAGCCAGAAGAATCCTTGTCTGCGAGCCTTTTCGACTAACATTCTGGATGCAGCATGGTTGCCACAGATGCCCAAGTAGGTATATTATAGGATCTGCTTGCCCTCCTCAGGTGTGACACAGTGCATAAGTGTTAGTGATATGCCCTAGAGGCAACATGGAGATGTTATATATATCTGTTAACGCCAAAATTTGGTAAGGACCTGTATTAGATTCGGTCAAGAGGACGGTTGCAGTCGGATAATGGAAATTGATCCAAGAAGCAGACCGAGTCTGAGAAGGAGCTGTGAAGACCGCGCGTGGCAGTTAATTACTATAGTTATTAGGAAAAGGTTTATCTCTTTTAGGAAACCTGACCTCGTGTCCGGTCAGGCCTCGTTAGCGTTTTCTGTTATAGATAGGAAATCATATATCGTGTCCTATAAGGACTCATGTAACGGGGTATATATTATGTATGCCCGAAGGACCTTGTAAATCATTACACACGATCATACAAATTCGGCGCATCGCACCCTTCGCGGGATCCTGCTTCTCGAGCGGGCTGCATCGGTTAGGTCCGAACTCCTGCGAGAGGGTAAGTCTCGTCCAACCGACTACCAATCGGCTAGGACTTCCTCGGTTAGGTCCGATTTCTAGTTGGTTTATGGTAGTCGGCTTACACGATATATTTTTTTATCTATGCTGCATCAGTTCAGTTTGATCTCATAGATTGATTAGGTATATCACATCACGTGTGCACAGACTGTATCGACTTACTGGGTAGCGATTTATCATCAGTTCGTGCTGCATCGGTTAGGTCCGGACCTACTGAACTGCTAGTGATAAGTCGATTCCTGCTGGGCTTGATGCGTTGTGTGCAGGCGTTTTATCGGAGTGCATAGCCGGTAAGTTATTTCATCACGATCGCATTATATCTATCGGCTCATTGAGGCATTGTTATCATTGTCGGTCTGTGCTGCAACGGTTAGGTCCGATCTACTAGACTGACGATAATAGCTTTAACTCCTTAATAGCCGATGGTGTTGTGCGATGGTGTTATCAGAGTGCTTAGCCGATACAGTTACCTGTTAAAGCGACTACATTTATTCATTGTTTTATCCTGTGTTCGCTTTATTAAGCAGTCGGCTAGCTTATCATTTATTTATCATTTACGTTATTGCATATTTTATTATATGTTCTTGCTGTATTATTGTCACAATCGGCAAAGGGCTAGCCGATGGGTTTATTCTGCCGATCCAAGCACAAGTACAAGCAGGTTCCCGGGTAGACCCCAGGTAAGGGCCCGGGTATGAGCCCGGGTAAGGACCAGTGTATGGGCCCGGACAGCAGACAAGATCTTGGGAGCCGATATGAGCAAAGGGCCCGGGTGCAGGCACACCTTCATAACAATACCATAAACTAGATCATGATCAGCTAGGATTTATTTGATTTATTTATGTATTATACTTGCTTATTTTATCTAGCTTATAGCCGGTTTTTGAATATCCCTTCGATGGTCGGCTAGCATGACATTTGTTCATTATTACCTTATTGTTCTTGCCGTCATCGGACCTAAGCCGATGTGTAAGTGCTACAGTGTGCATCGGCCATCGGCTGATGAAACGAGTCTAGATCGGCTTCCAGCCGATTGGCTCATTGATCTAACATTTTCCCCCTTGTCAATTACAGGGTCAAATTGACTGGCACGCCTACGAACCTTAAACTTTAGGACCTGCACTGGAGTGAAGCAAATCTCCCAGGCCTTCGCGTGTCACCCAGACGCCGAACGGGACCCGGCGATTTTCGGCGTCAACACGCTTTTGGCACGCCCGGTGGGACACGAAGTTTTAAGCAGAATTCCAACAACATTGTTTCAATCAAGTTTTCACATGGCTGGAAAAGAAATCAAGACAGAAACGTATTCTGGTCAGCATGGAGGATTTAACTGAAGAGCAAAAACAGCAAGTTGAGCAGACCATGGCCAATTTCCAGAAGCTGTGCTTAGAGTCCTTCAGCATGACAGGCAAGGGCCGATTCAGAAGTCTCAGTTTCCAAAACCAGTACTGGTAGGGAATCGAGCCGCACACAACCTGAGGTCCACCAATCAAGCCTTTACAGGAGTGGTCAACGAGGCTGTGCACGCACGCACTCATCAATCAGTCAGGGGTCTTAGTAATACATTGCATAATTATCAAGAAGACTATTGATGGATCGATTGCCAAGAGCCAACTCGGGTCCTGTTTTTCTCCCACAAAGATAGAGCAGGCCAAGTTAATTACAACATTAGCAAGGATATACCAGAACACTTGTTCGCGCAAAACCAGGCCGGGGGGCACAGGATATCCCTCCTGGATATCAGATCTATTATTAATGGGGATACTAGCAGAACTATCCGGGAGGAGGAGCCGATCCGGTACTTACCGAGGGAGTATCAAGACAGAATCGGCAACCAACCCGCCGATGCAGTATCAGCAGTATCAACAGAGAATGCAAGAGAGGAAGATTTGTCGGCACGGGTTGAGGAAAGTAAGGGAGCAGTTCGGGATCAAGCCCAAGGAAAAGCGTTCATGTATCGGCACCCATATCCTGAGTGGTTTGACAGGGTTTCGTTGCCACCGATTCAGGGTCCCGGATTTTTCTAAGTTTTCAGGGCGGACAACACATCTACAGTAGACATGTCAGCCGATTTCTGGCGCAGTGCGGGGAAGATCGGCTGAAGAGGCCCTAAGGGTTAGGTTTTTTCCCTATCATTAATCTGGATCGGCTTTTTACATGGTTCTCCTCGTTACACCGAATTCTGTTCGGGGATGGGCCGATCTGAGAGAAAATTTCACAATATTTCTTCGCTGGGATTCACGAGCTGAGACTGTCAGATTTGACATCGGTTAAGCAGCGACCAGATGAAAAGTACCGGAATACATTCAGCGATTTCGGATATCAGAGCCGGTGTTTAGTTTAAACCTGGAGGATGGGCATCTGGCCGATCTAGCTTTTCAGGGACTCTTGCGCGCCAATCAGAGAAAGGTTTTCGTCTCAAGAGTTCGAATCTTGTGTTGCACCTAGTACAGAAGGTATCGGCTCATGAAAGCCGGTTTCAAGAGGCAAAGGACAACGTTACCAGAGGAGAGTTGCTCAGGTTCAGGTATATTCAACGGATTCAGATGATTGAGGATCCGAGCTGAGGTTGGATTGGCGGAGTGGCCAGGAACCAGAAGTCGGTGTCATGCCATGGGTCAAGATTCGGCAAAGAGGAACGATATGATTTCGTGTGAGCAAAGCCGATAAGATTTTGATTTGTTGTTGCAAAGGAAAAAAAAAAAAGCAAATACAATTGCCGCCAAACCACGTGATTCATCAGCCGAAGAACTAAAGAAGAAGAAGTATTGCAAGTGGCACAACGCGATATCAACCAATACTAACGAGTGTAAGGTTTTTGGCACAAATTCAGCTGGCCGTTGAGCAAGGACGAATCAAGTTTGAAGATAAAAAGCCAATGAAGATAGATGGGCACCCGTTCCCCGTAAACATGGTCTTATGTGGGTCATCGTCCAAGGACTCAGCCGATGAGGAAAAACGTCAGAGTAAATCAAGGATTACTTCATCAGGTATGATAGAGAAGTACTCAAGGTACGATGAAAGGGGATGGACCCGGAACAATATAATCCGCATTGGGACTGCCCGTTTTTTTTCGTTTCTGCTGGATCAAGGGATGAGATTGCCATCAGCTGAAAACTGCCGAGTGCAGCGGTACAGGAAATCGGCATGATCGCAGCAGGAGTCTTCGCGGATCGGTTCGCTAGGAAAAGAACATCAGTTCATAGCCGATTGGGGCCGATCCATGAAGAGTTCTTTTGAAGAAGATGAAGAGGAGCGCATGGGAACAAGTCAGAATCCTCAGCTGGTGTCCTAGCGGCATATTCACGAAGAATCAGAAGAGAAGGGCACAACGGCTACGACACCGAGAACAGCAAAAGGAGCAATGCCAGGGTCAAGAGGAGGCTGGTCATCGTCCTAAAGGATCAAGCAAGTTTGGCACGTGAAGAAAGAAGGACGATGAGGACGTATCAGCACCGGTAAATATGGTGTTCTTTTTGCCTTGGGAGTATAAGCGCTTTCATCAGATGAAGAAGGAGATGAGGAGGTTTTTTCGCTCAACTACGTTGCGATTGATCAAGCTATATTTGATAACCTGAGAAGTCAGAGCATCGGCACTTAAAGCCTTGTCCTCAAGGGATACGTAAATGGGAAGCCGATGACAAAGATGTGGTTGATGGGGGACGGTGTTAACCTCATGCCTCATGCTACGTTCCGGAAATTGGGAAGACTACCGAAGACCTGATCAAGACAAATATGGTGCTAAAAGACTTCGGTGGGAATTCATCTGAAGCGAAAGGCGTATTGAACGTGGAGCTGACAGTTAGGGAAACAGTAAGACATTACCACACGTTTTTTGTAATTGACGAAAGGGGTCATATAGTTTTGCTTCTCGGCAGGGCATGGTATTCACGCGAACTGTTGCGTGCCTTCGACAATGCATCAATGTCTAATACAGTTGGCAGGGCAGATCAAGTCGAGGTGGTGCAAGCAGATCGTCGATCAATATTGCCTATGACCGATCTACCAGTCTGGGAAGCGATGGTGTTGACTGCCTATGCCGGAAGAGTTTGGGAAGGAGTTACCTCAAGGTTACTAGCCAGGGGATACAGCCGATCCAGCAAGTCGGCTTCTGAATTGTTACTCTGATGGCTCCATTGAAGACTTCGAGGGGAAATTGGGGCAAGGATTTTACGTCGGCTGGTATGATTTGGAAGAGATTAATATAGGACCAGGAGATAGACCAAGGCCGATGTATATAAGCAAAAAATTAAGTCCTGAGCTACGAGAAGATTGATAGCATTGTTGAAGGAGTATCGGGATTGTTTCGCCTGGGAGTACCATGAGATGCCAGGATTAAGCCAATCGATTGTTGAACATCGGTACCTATTAAACCAGGGTATCGGCCATTCAAGCAGGCTCCAAGGAGATTCAAGCAGAATTATATGAACCGATCAAGGCGGAGATCACAAGGTTGTACGATGCCAAGTTCATAAGGCCGTGCCGATATGCTGAGTGGGTTTCTAATATCGTCCCGGTGGAGAAGAAAATGGTAATTGAGGATATGTATTGATTTCCGGGATTCTAAATAAAGCTACCCCAAGGATGAGTACCCGATGCGCGATAGCGGATTTGTTGGTGGATGCAGCGTCAGGCCACAAGATTATCAGTTTCATGGACGGCAATGCAGGATACAATCAGATTTTCATGGCCGAAGAGGATATACACAAGACTGCGTTCCGATGTCCTGGAGCTATCGGTTTGTATGAGTGGGTAGTAATGACTTTTGGATTGAAAGTGCTGGTGCAACCTAATCAAAGAGCAATGAATTATATATTTCATGATCTCATCGGTTTGTTGGTGGAAATTTACATTGATGATGTGGTGGTTAAATCTAAAAGTGGGGAAAGCCATATAAGCCGATTTACGAAGAGTGCTGGAGAGGGCCAAGAAATACGGACTACGAATGAATCCAATACAGTGTGCTTTTGGTGTATCGGCTGGGCAATTTCTGGGTTTTATGGTTCATGAGCGAGGGATTGAAGTTAGTCAGCGAAGTATCAGAGCCATTAAGACCACAGAGCCACCAAGCGATAAGACAGAGTTGCAATCGTTGATCGGCAAGATTAATTTTGTGAGGAGATTCATTCAATTTATCAGGGAGAATTGAGTCTTTCACGCGTTATTGAAGTTGAAAGCGATCAAGAATTTGTGTGGGGCAGCGCAGCAGAAGGCGTTTGACGAGATCAAGAATTATCTTAGTTCCCCGCTGTTTTGATTCCGCCGCAGGAAGGAGTGCCGTTCAGATTATACTTGTCGGCCGATGAGAAGTCATCGGTCTGTTTTGATCCAGAATTTGAAGGTAAAGAGCGAGTTGTGTTCTATCTAAATAGGAGACTTTTGGGATGCTGAGACGAGATATCCAGCGGTGGAGAAGTTATGCTTGTGTTTATTTCTCGTGTACAAAGTTGAGGCATTACATCCTATCGGCTGAGTGTACAGTAGTTTGCAGGCCGATGTGGTCAAATATATGTTGTCGCTCCAGTCTTGAAAGGGCGAGTTGGCAAGTGGGTTTTTGCCTTGACAGAGTTTGACTTGAGGTACGAATCGGCTAAAAGCATCAAAGGACAAGCAGTGGCCGATTTTTATTGTCCAGCAAGGGGGTCTCACGAGGACTAATGTGGAAGCCGATCCGTGGGTCTTATTTTTTGATGGATCGGTTTTGCAGAGGCATGGATCTGGTAATCGTTGGTTATTGTGTGTCGCTCGGGGGGCAAGTTTTGAGTTTTGCTTTTACAATTAAGCCTTATCGGACTAACAATCAGGCGGAGTACCGAGGCGGTGCTGAAAGGATTCACTATTAAAGGAGGACGGGGCCGATATTATAGAGATTATTGGTGATTCTTTATTGGTGATCAAACAGTTATTGGAGAATATGAGTGCAGGGATGATGTTTTGAGGTCGCATATTATGAAGAGTGCGGTGGATTGTTTGAAGGATTTCAGATGGTGTCAATGAACATATTTCCAGGGAGCAGATTTGGAGCACATGATCCTTGCATCCGATGCTTCGGATATCGGTCTGAATAGGCAGGTTGAGGTGGAGATTAGCGATATTTGATGTTCCGAACAAGGCGATGACTTGAGACGGAGATAATTGATTACTTCGAAACCCGTCGAGTCTGGTTTCCAGAAGATTCGGTTAAAGCTTACTAAATTGGCTACTTGATGAGGAGTTGTATTCTCGGACGTTTGGGAGTTCTGCTTAGTATGCCTGATTTGGAAAGAAGCCAAGTGGGTTATGTGTGAAGTGGCACGAAGGCATCTGGGGACTCATCATCGGGCTATAGAATGAAGTGGTTTGTTGAGAAGAGTAGGGTATTTTTGGCCGACAATGCTGGAAAAGATTGTTTAGGTATTATAAGGTGTAGATTGTCAGAAGTTTGAAATATACGCGGTGCATGGCATCGCTATGAATCCTATCATCAAACCGTGGCCGTGTCGAGATGGGGAATTGATATGATCGGCAGATTTTTTCTCCATCAAAGTTAAGGGACATAAGTTTATTTGGCAGACAGATTATTTCAAACAAGGTGGGTAGAGCAATTTCTTTGAAGAAGGTCACGTCAAAGAAGCGATTGTTTAATTTATCAAGGGCATTCATTTATCGGTTTGGGATTTCCTCGACGATAATACTGTAGGGGTCCTATTTTGGTTTCTGATTGAGTTTCAACAGTTTGCTGCCAGTATGGGAATCAAAGTTTTAAATTCATCGCCTTATTATGCTCAGCCATGGGAAGCAGAAGCTTCCAAAGAGTTTGATCAGTTGATTAAGCGGAAAATTTGATGAGCAGGAGGCGTGGCATTCTACATTAGCCGATTCACTATGGGCTAGTCGGATGGCATGCCACGGGTCTCTCGGGTTACCGCCGTATCAGTTGGTATATGGACATGAAGCGGTTTCTACCAATGGGAAACTAACATCGGTCTAGAAGACTTTCTTTGCAGGAATCAATTTGACCGGGTGATTGGATTATTATACACTTGATGGCAGATGAACTTGAAGATTTAGCTCCAGAATCGTTGAGAGCCGCTGTGGAAAGAATAAGGGAGAATAAGGCTAGGGCAGCTCGCATTACAACAAAAGGTGGTGAATAAGTCGTTTACCGGAGTGGAGACCTTTGTGTGGAAGTTGATTTTGCCGATCGGGTCAGAGATAATAAGTTCGGAAAATGGTCGCCTAATTGGGAGGGCTATCGGCATTAATCGCTGTGTGCCTGGTAACGCATATATATTAGAAGATTTGACGGGACGGAGTTTGCTAAAGCACTTAATGGAATTCTCAGAAATACTACCCTAGGTTTGGATCAACTCTTTAAATCGTTAAGTACGGAACGGCCGATTTCCTAAGCATTCGGAAAGCCGATGTTTTTATACGTCGCTTAAGACAGCAGACTATCAGTTGATTATGCTTTAGTTAGAAATAATGCGGAAAATTATCAGGGATGAGGAGATGAGTACAGAGCGATCTGGTTAATGAAGCAGAAGGGTGATGGCATGTTCGTGAAATCGTCAGTTATAAAGGTTTAAGGCTTACAAAACTTTCGGTAGTTTCGATTGCGCGCAGACGGATCTGATCAAATTTCCATTGATGGCCCGGATATCGTTTCACTCAGAGCCTGGGATGCTTTCAGTTTTGCCGCGATGGATGACTTGGCACTGATCGCTGCGACTTTGGCTTCTGATCTTGGATGCTTGCGGCAGGCCGATGAGCTGGGAATTCTGTTCTTCGATCCTTGCGAACTTTTTAAGTTCTCCAGCAAATCGGCTTCCTTTTTCTTTCAGTTGATTTTAGCTGGATTGAAGTTTTTGGGGGCAGCTGCCTATGTATAACGAGTTTCCTTCTTGTCTATCTGGGCTGATGCGCATCGGTTTGGATGTTCTTGGAGCTATCTTCTGTTGGTGCAGCACGATCGGCTATACGCTGTCTGAGCTTGATGAGTTTAAACGCTATGAGACTCCAGGTAATGCTGATGGGGTCAATGCATGCAACGACTCTCGGGCAGGTGGTGTTAGATGTCTGCGAATCTTGCTCGGATTGGCCCGCAGTCTTCTACCGAGTGCTCGATTGGATTTTCAGCCGACTGATGATGCTTGGTTAATAATCGACGCACATCGGCTGAGAAGGACGGTTTGGAGGGCTGCACTGGTGGCCTGTAGTTCTTCTACCTCCAGTATATTGACCGTGTCGAAGGAGAACAAGTCGGTCAGGACTGCAAAATTGGTAATCGGAAAGGTATCATAAGAGATTAGAAGAAAGTACGAGCATGACAAGGTTACTGAGGAACGGACGTCGCAGATCGGTGCTAACATCGGCTTCGAAAAAATAGGATGAGTTGGGTTGTTCTTCAGAGGGGCCGATGTCAGGATGGAGTAAAGCAGTCTCGGTCGATGGTGGAGGACTTGGTGCTGAAAGGAGGGGGGAGTGGAGAGCTATCGGTTAAGTACTTGGAAGGATGTCGAAGAATGTTGAGGTTGGAGCCGATGACCAAGCTGAAAAGGATTTGGTAAAATAATGAGAGAGTGGATAATGACGATAACAAGTTTGGCGCATCTGGGGGATGGGGGGCGATGTTGCATTGAGGAGAAGGTGGAGTGGAGAGCGACATCGGCATGGTTTCTGTTTCTTCAAAGAGGGGCGATGCACTAACTTTCTTCACTTATTTGTCGCATTGGCCGAGCGCCTTGAGAAAGAACATGGAGATGGAGCGTGCGTCTACGTTCGGAGCGGCTGATTGAGGGTTGGTACAATGGCCGACCGCGGTTGCTTGTTGATGGGGGCTCAAGCTGGCGGTGCAAGAAGGGTCGAGACGATTGAGGATCGATAATTTTGAAGCTTGCAGAGTTTACTCGTTGTCAGATCAACATAGTCGGCGTCCAGACGGGAGCAATAACAGTGGGTCGCTAAGCAGAACAGATGTTTTTCCATTCCGGACACCATCTGGACAAGGCTTTGGTGTTGGCTGTGCAGCGTACACTCGGTGGCAGCGCTATGCAGGAGGGAGTTGGTCAAACGACGCAGCGATCTATTCCAGGGCGTGTGACGTGCCCCGAGCCTGGAGTTTTGTTCGGTGAAGAACAGGCGATCGGAAGCTGGCCAAGGCGAGTTGACGGGAGCTGATTGATGGGTGGTAGAACTCATTACGTGGTTGAATTGGCTCGGAAAGCCGGTTGGCAGAGGCAAGGACTGATGGCCGATAGGAATATGGCTTTGGGATTGATCATCGTTCAGAGCTTTGAGTGGATAAAGTTGGAGGCATCTTGAATGATGATGCGTCATTGTAAGCAACAAGATAGCATCCTGGTTAAAGCCATAATAAAACCTGAACGCACTGACTAACTTCAGCAGGGGATATCTTTGCCGCTAGAAAAGGGCCGATGCGGCCTCACCCAAGAGATGCCATCCGGTGGTAAATGGGGTCTTCTGATCTTCTGGGTAAATCAGCTGGGAAGGATATGCTTGAGGAGGGAAGTTTCTGGGATGGGCCCTTGGAGGTGTAACACATTAAGCAGGCTTACGCCACCAGGACCCCATGTGGCCGCGGGCTGGCCGGCCGATAGCTTAAGTTGCACCTGATGGAGCAGCCGGTAGGCTGGCGCAAGGAGATATGTGCCCTAACGAATTTTGTTCCTATCGGCCAAGCACTCTGCTAGGCATTGATAATTGGTCGTTCGGGCCCGAGGGTTGCGCCACCAATGATGAACCGTTCAACACAGTCAGAAACAGCGGACGTTGCTCCCGATCATCACCGGTCGTTCTTTGTTGTGAAGAAGATATTAATACTGGACCAGCCGCCGATGTGTTTGTTTGGAGCGGTGGGTGCAGGCTTTGACCGGGTTGAAGGGGGTTGAATGTAGCTTGCGTGTCAGGCGGTGAGAATGTCATAATCTAGCAGAGTGGGGGTCTGCCATGACAAACCAAGGCTTGAGAGCATCAGACAGAGTCGAGGGCCGATGCGAAGCAGAGCTTCATTCTTTCATATTCGGCCAAGCGAGAAGGTTGATGCAGTGGCGATGTGAGATTCTTCAATAGATCTCTTTTGCAGCCCGATCTCTGATGTACAGTTTCTTCCATCCGGGCAATCTGCTCGTCCAGGACCTGAAGCCTGTTGGCTCCAGGGTGACTGAAAAACCCCCAACATGGCCGGTTCTTGAAGAGTGCTTGGGTTTCGGCATGAGAATTCGGTGGGATCTTCGCTGCCCATGGGGCCATGATAGAAAAGTCAGGGTAATCGGCGGCGGACAATCAGGATCTTGGCTTTGAAGATGCTATAGAACAAGAAACGAGAAGAACAGGTGAAAGAACATGCAAATCGGGTTCGTACAGATTGCAGATTGGGGAAAAATAACCGGCGTGAGAGGATTAACTCAGGCAATTTGCAATGCTGTTGCATCGCGGAAATAGGGAGGTTTGCAGGGGTCGAGGATGGAGAGAGAGGTTGTAGTAATTCGTCAAGATTCGCTAGAGCTTGGTGAGATTGGAAGATGACAGCGGTGGTGCTCTGGTGATGTAAAGTTTAAAAGAATGGGCAGAAGACGAACGTTTTATTAAGGTATGACAGCCGGCGGAATTGGAAGGCGCATTGGCACTGTTTCAAAACATTTATGGCAAGTGGGGCTATCTTGGGCCGGCCTCGGTATGGGAGAAAGTCTAGAGGGCCAAAATTGGAAGAATTTCGGAATCCTACAGAAGAACTCCGAAATTGGGGGGCATGTGTTCGCCAAAATTTTGGTAAGGCCTGTATCAGAGATTCGGTCAAGAGGCGGTTCAGTCGGATAATGGGGAAATTGATCCAAGAAGCAGACCGACGTCTGAGAAGGAGGCCGTGAAGAACGCGCGTGGCAGTTAATTTACTAATAGTTTAGGAAAAGGTTTATCTCTTTTGAAACCTGACCTCGTGTCGGTTCAGGCTCGTTTAGCGTTTTCTGTTATATGATAGGAAATCATATATCGTGTCTATAAGGACTCATGTAACTCGGGGTTATATATATGTATGCCGAGGACCTTGGTAATCATCACAAACGATCAATACAAATTTCGGCGCACTTCGCCACTCCTTCGACGGGATCCTGCTCTCGACCCGGGCTGCATTCGGTTAGGTCCGAACTCCTCTGCGAGAGGGTAAGTCTCGTACAGAGCGACTACAATCGGCTAGGACTTCTCGGTTAGTGTCTGATATTCTAAGTTGGGTTTACTGTGTCGGCTTACGATATATTTATTTTATTATGGCTGCATCAGTTTAGTTTGAATCTCATAGATTGATTTAGGTTATCACAGTCACGTGTGACAGAACTTGTATCGACTTACTCGGGAGCGATTTATCATCGTTTGTGCATGCATCGGTTGCGTCCGACCTACTGAACTGCTAGTGATAAGTCGATCTGCTGGGCTGATGCGTTGTGTGCAGGCGTTTTTTATCGGAGTGCATAAGCCGTAAGTTATTTCATCACGATCGGCATTAATATCTATGCTTCATTGAGGCATTGTTATATTGTGGTCTGTGCTGCAACGGTTAGGTCCGATCTACTAGCTGACGCATATGCTTTACTTCTTATAGCCGATGGTGTTGTGCGATGGTGTTAACAGATGTGTTAGCCGATAAGTTACCTTGTTAAAGCCGATGTACATTTATTCATTGTTTTATCTGTGTTCGCTTTATTAAGCAGTCGGCTAGCTTATCATTTATTTATCATTTACGTTATTGCATATTTTATTATATGTTCTTGCCTGTATTATTGTCACAATCGGCCAAAGGGCTAGCCGATGGGTTTATTCTGCCGATCCAAGCACAAGTACAAGCAGGTTCCCGGGTACGACCCCAGGTAAGGGCCCGGGTATGAGCCCGGGTAAGGACCAGTGTATGGGCCCGGACAGCAGACGAAGATCTTGGGAGCCGATATGAGCAAGGGCCCGGGTGCAGGCACACCTTCATAACAATACCAGTAACACTAGATCATGATCAGCTAGGATTTATTTGATTTATTTATGTATTATACTTGCTTATTTTATCTAGCTTATAGCCGGTTTTTGAATATCCCTTCGATGGTCGGCTAGCATGACATTTGTTCATTATTACCTTATTGTTCTTGCCGTCATCGGACCTAAGCCGATGTGTAAGTGCTACAGTGTGCATCGGCCATCGGCTGATGAAACGAGTCTAGATCGGCTTCCAGCCGATTGGCTCATTGATCTAACATTTTCCTCCTTGTCAATTACAGGGTCAAATTGGTTGGCACGCCTACGAACCTTAAACTTTAGGACCTGCACTGGAGTGAAGCAAATCTCCCAGGCCTTCGCGTGTCACCCAGACGCCGAACCGGGACCCGGCGATTTTCGGC
The DNA here is from genome assembly GCA_003991445.1 of Oryza meyeriana var. granulata. NCBI lineage: Eukaryota > Viridiplantae > Streptophyta > Magnoliopsida > Poales > Poaceae > Oryza > Oryza meyeriana. The sequence continues at coordinate 75,619 of RYFJ01002719.1, forward strand.
GTCAACAATATCACATGCTATGTTTATAATGTATTGATTGGTTCCTTGAAATAGACATTATCATTATTGATCAATGAGTATGTGACTTATTCATGAGACTCTTAATATCAAATGTTGCTATTTCTAAATGATCCCTGATCATATGTCATATGAGGAACAAATATGATTCTAATATCAGCATATGTATTGATTGATGATCATGTCTCATAGATCATGGTATGAAGATACCAAATCGATAATATGGACATATGTTAGTGAACATATATTGGATAGACCCGCCATGAGATACTGCAGAGATTTCATGTGTCATCAGTTAGTCTCAAGTAGTGTTTATGTAGAGTCCTTAGACTTGAGATCATCATGGTTTCCAACATACGTAGTAGCTTATTTTGGGACTACTAAACACTACTCCGTAACTAGGTAGTTACAAAAGTAGTCTTCGGGTTTGCTATGAAACATGTAGTGGGATGTGAATGATCAAGATAGAATTTGCCCCTCCTGACGGGAGAGATATCTCTGGGCCCCTCGATGTAATGGATTGTGGAAGTGCATGGCCATGCTAGGGTGATTGAGGTGTCAATCACAAGTTTGTAATCCATCACAGGATCGAGAGAGTGATTGAGCTATTAAGAGGATGACACAAGTCTCGCCTTGAGCTCAATCGATATCGTGAGGCAAAGGGATTTGTACATGAGGACATTACAGGTTCAGCCGATATAATCTTTACGTATATTTTGGGGTTAATATGCCTTGCTAGAGGCACTATTAACAGGGTGACCAGAAAGGTGTTTCCGGGTCGTGACAAAATATACGTGAACCTACAGGGTCGCACGCTTAACAGGCTGAAACACTTATTCGAATGTGATTCGAATATGGGCTTGATTCGGATAGAGATCCGAGTAGACTCTTACTGGGCCTCGGTCCATGAGGTCCGAGTAAGGAGGTCTATATATAGGGAGGCGAGGGGCCGAGGAGATGGACGTGTGTGTTTTTCTGTTGGCCTCGAGCTAAACCCTAGCCGCCACCTCCCGAGCCAACCTTAGCCACTCACGAGTGCTAGTACACTCGCGATCGGCGTTCCAGCCCCGGACGTGTGGATACCGTTAGAGGCGCTGCTCGTTGCGGCGTTGATCGGCCGAAGATCGACTACTTCCACTACTACCTCGAGGCGCGCGTGGTTGGACCGGCTTCTCCAACCCTTCTTCCACTGCATTGTGCGTCTAGTGGTAACGTTCCATGATCCCTCTCTCGCATGTTGTCCTGGTGTACGCAGTAGGAATTTTGTTTTCTGCTATCGTAGCCTACGCATACTCCTTCAGTGGTATTAGAGCCATCTTGCGTAGTTTGTGATCTCGATCATCGCATATGTTGATATGCGGGAGTAGTAGATTAGATCTATTGCAGTCTAGATTAGTCGGTTCATATGATGGATCGATGAAGGCATGGGTTGATAAGATCAATCCGTGAATAGGGGTTAGTTGAGATGCGGATCATAACACTATTAGCACCCTGGAGATTGTCTCGGATTGGCATAAGGTGGTTATGCTGAATGCTAGTAGGTTATGGATCTGATAGCCCTTGGCCAATGGAAAACCTAGTGCCCTGGAGATTGTCTTAGATCGGCATAAGGTGGTTATGCCGAATGCTAGTGATAGCCCTGGGCCAGTGAAAAAACTAGAGTCCTGGAGATTGTCTCGGATTGGCATAAGGTGGTTATGCCGAATAGTTTTTCCACAACGATTTCATAGATCGGGACCGCCGTGCGAACCCTGCGAACCCCCCTTATATAGCGTCATAGATTCACATCGTTAGGTAGAATGCGATTCTACGTCTAACTTGTTTTTGCAGAGAATGATGTGAATTTGTATGGCCCTATAGCTTATTTGGAATGTATGAGATGTATATGATGCATGTAACATTCATTCATGACCTGCGTGTCATGATTTTTCAGCTTTTTTTAGCTGTCTTAATTGTATTTAACGACCTACGTGTCGACCTTAGTGCTTGAATCCATCCTTGTAATCTTCAATTGCTAGCTATTATAGGTAGTAGCCTAGACTTGAGGTTACAAGTTTTCAAGCATGATGACCCAAAGCAGAGATGTGGAGGATGAAGATCATCTACACGTGCATGGAGATGGGGATCACCATCCTTTTGGGCCATACTAATTCTATCTTACTCTTATGCCATTATATATGTGATATGTTGCTATGGTAGGATAGAGTCCCTCATAATAAAAAATTAGGTGTTTATGCCCTTCCATATGCTGCACCAAAAGATAATGATCACCATATTGTTGGCCTACCAAAGTAGGATGCAGTTGGTTATCATCATTATTTGGGGTAGATGTCGGACATCTACATACGGAAGCATTTGGTTTACTTAACAAGGTCATCAGAACAGTTTTGGATCTTGGGGCACAGGTTGGGGCCGGGGCATATTGATGCCACCCAACAAGCAAGAGTCACATAGAGATGTGATTAGCAAGGTGTTGCTTACCCATATCACTAGTTTTCTAGCCGTGATGCCAAAGCTCACTAGGAATTAGTGAAATGAGGATCTTGACTCACTATGTAACTTAGAGGGAGTTTTGTTGCAAAACACATAGTGGGAGTCTTTTGTTAAATAGTTCAATAAAAGAAGAAAATAAATATAGTGCTAAACTTTGCATATTCTTATGTTGTAGATCATGTCAGCTAACGTAGCATCTAGTTCTTTTAATTTGCGATCTGTTCTTGAGAAAGAAAAACTCAATGGAACGAACTTTATGGATTGGTATCGCAACTTGAGAATTGTTCTCAAGCAAGAGCGCAAGGAGTATGTCCTTGAAACTCCTTTTCCTGAGAACTTGCCTACAAATGCTTCTGTGGCTGCACGGAGAGCATATGAGAAGCACACGAACAATTCCCTTGATGTGAGCTGTCTCATGCTTGCCACAATGTCCTCTGAGCTTCAGAAGCAATATGAGAACACAAATGCTTACAATATCATTGTGGGGTTGCGTGGTATGTTTGAGAACCAAGCAAGGGCTGAGAGGTTCAACACTTCAAAGTCCTTGTTTGTGTGCAGGCTTGCAGAAGGGAATCCCGTCAGCCCTCATGTGATTAAGATGATTGGCTACATTGAGAGTCTGGAAAAGCTTGGTTTTCCCCTTAGCCAAGAGTTGGCTACTGATGTGATTCTCTAGTCGCTCCCTCCGAGTTTTGAGCCATTCATACTGAACTATCACATGAACAACATGGACAAGACCTTGGCTGAGTTGCATGGGATGCTTAAAACTACCGAGGAAACCATTAAAAAAAGCACCAGTCATGTGATAATGATGCAGAAAGGCAAGGGCAAGCCCAATGTCAAGAAATACGCGGTCAAGAGAAACTTAACTCCCGATGAGATCGCGAGCAGATCCAAGGCCAAGCAAGACAAGAAGGGCGCTACTCCTGATGCAGTTTGCTTTTACTGTAAGGAATCAGGACATTGGAAGATGAACTGCCCAAAGTACTTGGAGGATCTCAAGAAAAAGGGAAGTGCGACTTCCACTTCAGGTATAAATATTATAGAGATCAATCTTGCTACTTCATCTTCTGATTTTTGGGTATTTGATACTGGGTCAGTTGCTCACATATGCAAATCGTTGCAGGGGCTAACAAGAAGTAGAAGTTTGAGAAGGAGCGAAGTGGATCTTCGCGTTGGCAATGGAGCAAGAGTTGCTGCGGTGGCGGTTGGCACCATGCCATTATCTTTACCTTCAGGATTAGTTTTGGAATTGAATAATTGTTATTGTGTTCCATCTCTTTCCAAGAACGTTATTTCTGCTTCATATTTGCAAGCAGAAGGTTATGTCTTTAGATCTGTGGACAATGGTTGTTCTCTTTATTTCAAAGATATGTTCTATTGTCATACTCTTATTATGAATGGGTTATACGTTCTAAATCTTGAAAGGGCACCGGTCTATAATATTAATACAAAGAGGCAACGTCCTAATGATTTGAATCCCACGTTTAATTGGCATTGTCACTTGGGTCACATAAATGAGAAACGCATAGAGAGGCTCCATAGAGATGGTCTTCTACACTCATTTGATTTTGAATCATTTGAGACATGTGAATCTTGTTTACTTGGCAAGATGACAAGGGCACCTTTCACCGGTCAAGGTGAAAGGGCAAGTGACTTATTGGCACTCGTACATACTGATGTATGTGTACCAATGAGCTCAACAGCCAGAGATGGTTTTGGGTACTTCATAATTTTTACTGATGACTTCAGTAGATATGGGTATGTGTACCTAATGAAACATAAGTTTGAATCCTTTGAAAAGTTCAAGGAATTCCAAAATGAAGTACAAAATCATTTAGGTAAAACAATCAAGTTTCTACGATCTGATCATGGAGGTGAGTATTTGAGCCATGAGTTTGGCAATCATCTGAAGGATTGTGGAATTGTTCCACAGTTGACTCCACCAGGAACACCTCAGTGGAATGGGGTATCTGAATGGAGAAATCACACATTATTAGATATGGTGAGATCCATGGTGAGCCAAAGTGATCTTCCATTGTCCTTTTGGGGATACACTCTTGAAACAGCCGCGTTCACACTAAACAGAGTTCCATCAACGTCAGTAGAAAAGACACCATATGAGATGTGGAAAGGATAACGTCCTAGCTTGTCTTTCTCTAAGATTTGGGGATGTGAGGCTTATGTAAAACGTTTGCAATCTGATAAGCTCACTCCTAAGTCTAACAAATGCTTCTTTGTCGGGTATCCTAAGGAAACAAAAGGATATTACTTCTATAATCAACATGAAGGCAAAGTGTTTGTCGCCCGACATGGTGTCTTCTTAGAGAAAGAGTTTCTCTCAAGAAGGGATAGTGAGAGAACGGTGCAACTCAAAGAAATTCGAGAAACACCTGAAAATCTTTCAGCTCCTACAGAACCACAGCAGGGTGAACAAAGTGTTGAAGGACCTGTTGTTGACACACCGGCACCACGTAGGTCAGAGAGGTCACGTCGTGCACCTAAGAGGTACATGTTCTTAACCACCCAACAAAGGGACATATTGTTGTTAGACAACGATGAGCCTAAGACCTATGAAGAAGAGATGGTGGGACCAGACTCTGAGAAATGGCTTGAAGCCATGAGATCCGAAATTGAATCCATGCATAGTAATCAAGTTTGGAACTTGGTTGATCCACCTGATGGTGTTAAAACCATTGAGTGCAAATGGGTTTTCAAGAAAAAGATAGACATGAATGGAAATGTTCACATCTATAAGGCACGATTGGTGGCCAAAGGTTTCAAACAAATTCAAGGTGTTGATTATGATGAAACTTTTTTGCCCGTCGCAATGCTAAAGTCTATTCGGATCATTCTAGCGATTGCTGCATATTTCGACTATGAGATATGGCAAATAGATGTCAAAACAACTTTCCTTAATGGAAATCTGAGTGAGGAAGTGTACATGACACAGCCCACGGGTTTTGTCGATCCACAATCAGCTAGAAAGATATGCAAGCTGCAAAGATCCATTTATGGATTAAACTAGGCATCTCGGAGTTGGAATATTCGTTTTGATGAAGTGATCAAAGGGTTTGGTTTCATCAAGAACGAAGAAGAGCCTTGTGTTTATAAAAGGGCTAGTGGGAGCGTACTTGTCTTTCTGATCTTATATGTGGATGACATATTACTGATTGGAAATGACATTCCTATGCTCGAATCTGTTAAGTCTTCACTGAAAAATAGTTTCTCTATGAAAGACTTAGGAGAGGCGGCATACATTCTGGGCATCAAGATCTATAGAGATAGATCAAGAAAGCTAATTGGATTATGTTAAGATACATACATTGACAAGGTGTTGAAGAGGTTCAACATGCAGGATTCCAAGAATGGTTTCCTACCTATGTCACATGGTATAAATCTAAGCAAGAGTCAGTGTCCTAGTACATATGATGAGCGGGATAAGATGAATGCGATCCCATATGCTTCGGCCATTGGGTCCATTATGTATGCCATGCTTTGTACACGTCCAGATGTCTCGTATGCTTTAAGTGCTAGAAGATACCAATCAGATTCAGGTGAAGGTCACTGGATTGCTATAAAGAACATCTTGAAGTACTTGAGAAGAACTAAAGATGTGTTCCTTGTCTATGGAGGTGAAGAAGAGCTCGTTGTAAATGGTTACACTGATGCTAGCTTCCAAACTGACAAAGACGATTTTAGATCGCAATCTGGATTTATGTTCTGCCTAAATGGCGGTGCGGTGAGCTGGAAGAGTTCCAAGTAGGAGACGGTTGCTGATTCTACAACGGAAGCTGAGTACATTGTAGCTTCTGAAGCTGCTAAAGAAGCTATTTGGATCAAGAAATTTGTTTCCAAGTTTGGTGTGATGACTAGTGCCTTCAGTCCGATGGACCTCTACTGTGATAATAGTGGGGCCATTGTGCAAGCCAAGGAGCCTAGATCTCACCAGAAGTCCAATCACATTTTACGGCATTTTCATCTCATCCGCGAGATAGTGGAGAGAGGCGATGTAAAGATATGCAAAGTACAAACGGATTTTTACATTGCAGATCCATTGACAAAGCCGCTTCCCCAGCCAAAGCATGAGGCTCACATTAGGGCAATGGGTATTAGATACCTACATGGTTGACTCTAGTGCAAGTGGGAGACTGTTAGTGATATGCCCTAGAGGCAACATGGAGATGTTATATATATCACATGCTATGTTTATAATGTATTGATTGGTTCCTTGAAATAGACATTATCATTATTGATCAATGAGTACGTGACATATTCATGAGACTCTTAATGTCAAATGTTGCTATTTTTAAATGATCCCTGATCATATATCATATGAGGAACAAATATGATTCTAATATCAGCATATGTATTGATTGATGATCATGTCTCATGGATCATGGTATGAAGATACCAAATCGATAATATGGACATATGTTAGTGAACATATGTTGGATAGACCCGTCATGAGATACTGTAGAGATTTCATGTGTCATCAGTTAGTCTCAAGTAGTATTTACGTAGAGTCCTTAGACTTGAGATCATCATGGTTCCTAACATACGTAGTAGCTTATTTTAGGACTACTAAACACTACTCCGCAATTGGGTAGTTATAAAAGTAGTCTTTGGGTTTGCTATGAAACAAGTAGTGGGATGTGAATGATCAAGATAGAATTTACCCCTCCTGACGGGAGAGATATCTCTGGGCCTCTCGATGTAATGGATTATGGAAGTGCATGGCCATGCTAGGGTGATTGAGGTGTAAATCACAAGTTTGTAATCCATCACAGGATCGAGAGAGTGATTGAGCTATTAAGAGGATGATACAAGTCTCGTCATGAGCTCAATCGATATCGTGAGGCAAAGGGATTTGTACATGAGGACATTACAGGTTCAGCCGATATGATCTTTACGTATATTTTGGGGTTAATATGCCTTGCTAGAGGCCACTATTAACAGGGTGACCAGAAAGGTGTTTCCGGGTCGTGACAAAATATACGTGAACCTACAGGGTCGCATGCTTAATGGGCTGGAACACTTATTCGAATGTGATTCGAATATGGGCTTGATTCGGATTGAGATCCGAGTAGACTCTTACTGGGCCTCGGTCCACGAGGTCTGAGTAAGGAGGTCTATATATAGGGAGGCGAGGGGCCGAGGAGATGGATGTGTGTGTTTTTCTGTTAGCCTCGAGCTAAACCCTAGCCGCCACCTCCTAAGCCAAACCCTAGCCGTTCACGAGTGCTAGTACACTCGCGATCGGCATTCCTGCCCCGGACGTGTGGATATCGGTAGAGGCACTCTCGTTGTGGCGTTGATCAGCCGGAGATCGACTACTTCCACTACTACCTCGAGGCGCGTGTGGTTGGACTGGCTTCTCCAACCCTTCTTCCACTGCATTGTGTGTCTAGTGGTAACGATCCATGATCCCTCTCTCGCATGATGTCCTGGTGTGCACGGTAGAAATTTTGTTTTCTACTATCGTAGCCTACGCATACTCCTTCAATAAGAACTCCGGATGCACTTTGATGATATAGGTCTTCTCTGACTACGATTAAGGTTTTGCTCCATCTCTTGATTTACTCGGCTTCGTTGTAATCTTTAGGAAGTTTGTCTTCTAGTGAAAATCGAATGATTGGAGTCTCCTAGTCTTGAAAAATAATGAGCACCTCCATAGATTCCGGGTTTGATGCTGCTCCCGATTGAAAGCTTCAGTAGTGGCTTTTTGCCATTTTTTTGCCAGATAGGTACCCGAACGCTACGCTAGCGCAGGATTTGGCTGGCGACCCTCTTGGGGCATACTCAACCTAACAAAATTGTAGCCGCATAAGGTACCCGAAACTCATATTAGCATAGGATTCGGCTGGCGACCCTCATGGGGCGTACCCTACCCAACAAAGTTATGGCCAAATAAGGTACCCGAACCTTGCATTAGTATAGGATTTAGCTGGCAACCCTCATGGGACGTACCCTACCCAACAGAGTGGTACCTGAGCTCCGACTAGTGCCGGAGGTCGGTTATTAGCCGAATAAGGTACCCAAACCTCGCATTAGCATAGGATTTGGCTGGTGACCCTCATGGGGCGTAACTTACCTAGCAGAGTTGTACCCGAGCTCCGACTGGTGCCAGAGGTTGGTTATTAGCTGAATAAGGTACCTGAACCTCGCATTAGCATAGGATTTGGCTGGCGACCCTCATGGGGCGTACCTTACCTAGCAGAGTTGTGACCCAATAAGGTACCGAACCTAGCATTACCATAGGATTCAGCTGGCGACCCTCATGGGGCATACCCTACCCAGCCAAGTGGTACCCGAGCCCCGACTGGTGCCGGAGGTCGGTTATTAGCCCACATGGAGCATACCAAAGTAAAGGTGACATTCGAGTCCCAACTAGCATGAGTACTCAGACAATAGCCCTCGTGGAGCAGTCCAAGTAATTCTGGCAATGTCACACTCCAAGTGTATCATGGCAAACTGGTCCAGCCCCCGAGCGTAGGAGATAGGCTCATAGCCCTAAGTTCCTGTTATGCGTATTCGGAACTGGCCCTACATTATAAACATATCGAATGAGTAGCATTTGATGAAGAAAACAATCACCGAAGAAAATTAATGTATTTTACAATAGATGTAAATATGTGTTCGTCCTCTTATTGATATTAATTTCCCTGAGTAGTTGACCCCTTACGTTTAAACACTCTGCCCGACTAGTCATAGCCCCTTAGCGTCGGGAGTCGGCTCATGGCTCTTTCCCATACACGCATTTTGGGTGACTTGAGTTCATCTTTCATAGAGCAAAGTTTCATGGATCGGAATTTATGCCACTCAAGTACTTTTGCAATCATTAAGAGCAAAAACAGAAAATGCACAGAATGTACACCTATTAGGTGTAAGCTACTGCGGCTTTGGCGAGGCCGAGTGAGGAATATTTATCAGAAAGCAACTTAGCTGTTTGGTATTGCACAAGTTGGGAGTGGGGATGCCATCCTTGCATTTGAGCTTGTGAGCCCCTAAACATGGCACTTGTCGTTCTGATAATCTTCAGTTCTAGGAGGTTGAAGACAGTTGTGACCGACTACCACAATGAAGTCATCCGACTTGCGTTTGCGGTGCCCGGCATTAGTCGGGGCCGCGTCATCGGTGTCCTTCCGCTCTTTCTGTCAGGGTGCCTTTTTTGTCATCAAGGGCTTCAGCAACAGCGTCGGCTGAGTCGACGTATTTGTTTACCATGTCGAACAAAGCCTTGATCGTGTTGGGAGGCTTATAACACCTTGAAAATCGCTTTAATTAAAAATTATTTTGGGTAAAGGGAAGTACAAGAATACACTAGAAAAATTTTCAATATTAAAAATCCCAAGTCAAAAATTTTAAATAAATGTTTGGACACTTTTATATTCCTGGGGTTTTGTCAGAATATGTTAAGCGTTTAAGTATTTATACTAATAAACTCTTTGTGTTTCATGGTGGCATTTATTTCTGGTAAATTCCCCACAATTTAATAAGCTCTCTAAAATTTTCTCAGATTTTTCGGAGCTCCAGAATTAATTTTAATGGGACAAAGATCATTTCTGTAATTAGATAAATCTATAATAAAATCCCTGTCTTTTCCGATGTTCGGGTCATTCTGGATCAGTCCTTTGAAGTCTCCCCATTCATCGTAAACTCTAACTCCCTTTTTCTTATAGGGCTTTGTGTCGCTCCCGGAACCCTAAAACCTCCTCGACGTTCCGATTCTCAAAATATACCGATATTTCAAGCGATCAAATGTTTCCTAAACTATTCCCCAGTTCTTGACTCCCAAAATATTCCCCATATTTTGGAAGTTCATTTATTTCGTTTCCCGAACTCCGTGAAATATATTCCTCGAATATCCTAATTTCTAGGTCGACGCAAAATACCCTCCATTTTTCCCCAATTTCCGATATTCCTAATACTTCTGAAATTCTAAAATTTAAATTCTAAATTTGGAGAATTTCCGGAAAAATCCCCATCTTTTCTCCTTCTTTTCTCTTTTCTTTTTTCTTCCAATTTTCCCTTTCTCCTTTTATTTTTCTCTCCTTCTTTCTGGTTTCCTCCCTCCTGTTCATCTTCTTCTTCTCTGCTTCTCTCTCTCTCTTGGGCTTCCCCTTCCACTGCCCCTGCTCCTGCCCTTGCAGCTCCCCACGGCCCGTGCTGAGCTCGGCTAGCCAGCGCTGCCCCGGCCTACCCTATGCCACCGCGCGGCCCACGCCGCCCCGGCCCCAGCCCACGCCACCATGCTCCCACGCCTCCCGCCGCGTTTCTTGGAATGTGCCGCCGCCGCCCGGGCTGTGCCCTAGCTTGTCTCCTCCCTCCTTTAAATAGCGGCGCCGCGCTCTGCCCCCTCGCGAGTCCTAGCCCTGCCCAGCGCCGCCGCATCTTCTGCTCCCCACGCCCAAAGCTGCCGCCGCCTGGATTCGCCCACCGTCGCCTGCCTCTGCTGTCGCGCCGCCGCCTAGCTTAGCGCCTTGCACCGCCGTCTCCTCTTGCTGCCCAGTGCGCTGCCCCTCTACTGCTCCTGTCGCGCCACCGCCTGGCTCTGCCCCATGCTGCCGTTGCCTGGCAGTTGTCGCCATCATCATCATTTTCGCTGGCGCCCGCAGCTGAGCTCCAGCACCAGCCCCTGCTGTTGTTTACCCCACCCCCCCCCCCCCCCCCCCGCCCCCCCGGGCGTCACCCTCGCCATCTGGTGCCGTCGTCGGCGCCGTCTCCACGAGTCCTACCTGCAGGCGGTGAGCGTCTCGGCCCATATCACTCTCGGTCAACTCCCTACTCTGCTCTGTGTCATCGTCGGCATCGTCGCGTCCATTTACACCCTGAGCCTGTTTGTCTCTCCACTTGCCAGTGCGCCGCCGTCGTTCGTTGTCGTCCACCACGTCACGGTCGATCGTCGTCGTTGCCACCCCGATGATCGGTCATCGCCGTCGCCTAGTCATTTTTCCCCGTGTTGCCGCTTGTCGCCGACAGTCCCCGATGCTGTGCTACTGTCGAACGTCATCCCGGCGCCACCGTCCTCTGCCGCTTAGTGCCATCGTCTGCCGAACGCTGTGGCCGAGCCTCTCTGTATGCTGCCATGATAGGAGTTCGGACGCGTGTCACCGTCGTGCGGGCCACTTCCTATGTCTCCTTACTCCATGACTGATGTGTGGATCATCTCTATAGCAAGTGGGCCCATAAACTATGATCTAATCCGATCCCATCCGTAGAATTCTCAAAAACTCAATCGTAGCCATCAAAGACACATAAAGTCTCGGTCCGATCCTGACTGAAGGATTTCTCCGAGATTCACCCTACCCGTTGGATCATCCCGATCCAATCCATCTGAGCTACTAGATCCACATAAAATGCTGAACCAATCTTGGCCGTTTAAATCCATCTAGATCGAATCCCAGTCGTTGACTCTTTTTAATCCGCCAGTGCCATGTCAGCCCTAGCCCAATCCACCACTCTAGCTATTCCTCAAAACTGTGAGCCATGATAGTGCCACTCTTTCTCCAGTGTCAAAAATAATTCTTTTAATTTAATTCCGAGAGAATATTCCAGAGAATATTCTTTTCCAATTCTTTTCGGATTTATTCTGAATTCGATATTCAGGAAGCCATATCTTTTCTGTCCGAACTCCGATTCGATCCGTTCTTCTTCCTAAATTCATCTAAAATCATAATCTACTTGTTTATGTATTTTTATATACAATTTATTTGAAGTTTATTAGGGTTTTTCATTGTTTTACGTGTAGTTATGTATATTTCATTGTTTCGGAAGATTGCAGAGTCTGCAGAAGAATTCGGAAGAGCAGTCAAAGACGTTTTCGTTTGCAAGGCAAGTCACATGACAATCTCCTTGAGCATGTTGATCCCATTTGTGAAAATTATTTTATTTTAAAGATATTGCATAAAATGTTTTGGAAAGACATTATATGGGTATTTATTTATTTTCCAATATCCGTTGATAATTATAGCCATTTTCATGTTGATATCTGTACCTTGATACCCTGGGTAATTAATATTACCTAACTGGATGTGTAATTATTTATCTGGCTAGATTATTTAGGATTTGCTTAGCCATGCCTAGAAACTGTAGGGTCATTTTAATTGGGAAACTATTCAATCATGCCGATTAATTAATGGATACTGGTTATTATTGTCATGACAGTGAGTCGTGGTTGGTTAATTAATTGTGCCAACTAAAACATGACTGAGTGGTGGGTTGTGAGCACCTAGATTGTGAATGTTGCTAGCGGTGCTTATGATAGTTAAGGACCGGTTCGCAGACTACTTGTTGCGAAGCATTTACCGTACTAACCACAAGCTAGAATGGGTAATGGCTAGATCCGTAGTGTAGCGAGTTCAACAGGAGGCACCATGGTGTGTTGTGGCTGTGTCAATAAGTCCACCATGGCTGTGTCAATAAGTCCATGTTTTAGGCGCTGAATCGTCTCCTTGTTGGGTGCCTGATCAGTTCCTGCCGGAGACTGGTGGTTCAACGGTTGCTGTTCTGTTGGGCGAGTTGCATGAAAGGTCTTGTCACGATTTCCCCCTTTGCAGTACCACGGTGGTATTTCGGGGCATGGTAACATGTGTGGAATCGTATCTTGTGGGTAAAGTTGTACACCTCTGGCTAGAGTAAAACTATTTGAATAGCCATGCCCACGGTTAAGGGCAGCCTAGCAATGTTTTCTATAATTAGTCCCATATTGTTTAATAATGATGATAAATGATGGAATTTGATGGCTCCTGTTTGGAGAGTTATGGTTTGGGCCTGAACTACATTGGAGCGCTATTTAGAGATGGATTTAATATTGATATTAATTAAACTATACGGTTTTCAATAATTTTAAATGCAAATATTTTAAATATTGTTTACGCAAATAGGCCATGCTATGCCATTCCTTTGGTATCCTATTGCATTACATTGCATTTCCTAGGGTGGCTTGTTGAGTACGGTGGGTGGTACTCAGTCTTGCATTATTGCAATCATCAGAGTGAAGCCTTAGCGAGGAGGAGAAGTTGGTGTTTGGCTTATACCCCAATTGAGCTGTCTGTGGCTTGGTGCTGAAGCTATGCTAGTTGCCGTTCCGCTGCTGTTTTCTTCTGTGTGAGGACTAAGTGCCTTTATTGTAAGTATTTATCATTATTTCGTTTTGGTTATGTTTATCAAATTATCGATTTGTGTACCTCGGCTGATTCCTGGACGAGAATGTATTGCACAAATTTGCTTTGGAAATTCTGGTGCATTTCTGGGCGTGACAAGTTGGTATCAGAGCCAAACTTGACTGTACGATAAGCCAAATGGTCAGACCTTAAGGACATCATTTTCCAAAAAAAAACTATTTGTGAAAATCTTCTTGCTCTCTCTCTCTCTTCTATGTTTGATTTTTCTCTCCTTACCCCTAATTGGAGGCAACAGAAGAAGGATTACTGACTTAGAATTTTTCAACATTGTTTTAAATGGCCAACAGAGAAAGCGTGTACCTTGGAGACAGTGGTTTCTCGGTAGAGCTTTGCTGCATGGCTACCGAAATCGGATATGAGACTTTGCCAGTGTACCACCACATAATTGCCAACAGCGGTAGGGATTTCTGCTGCAAGATCACGATGACTCTCGACTCCAACCGAGAAGATCTCCCTCGACTCGTCTTTGTCGCAAAAGCCGATCATTTTCTCTCTGCTCGAGTGGAAGTATCTTATGAAGCTTTATGCCAGCTCCGTCATCACTTCAACATTGCTCTAGCAAATACGGTGTACCATTACCATCGCTCTCACAGTTGGTCAGGTCTACAGAATGGTTGTGAAAATACTCGGTATGAAGACAATATGGTGATAGTACACATGAGGACGATGCTACATTATTTGGATGACCTTCACGCCAATTACCAGGAAAGAACCAGAATCCAGATTCATGCACAGTAGATGAAGATCGACAGGTTGCAAAGACAAGTGGATCAACTGACACAACAGAACTAGGAGCTACGTCATAAAAGGATCCGAGAGTTGGAAAAGGAGCTCAAGGAACTGAAAGAAGAAGCTGATGCCCCTCAGCCAGCAGAAGTTAAGCATCTTCGTCTTGGATCTACCAGCGCCGCACCTGGAGAAGGAACATCAAGACAGCCGAAGAAGTCAAAGAGGCTCTCTGATTACCTTCCTAAAGTCTAAGCTGTACCCTCAAGACAAGTTTTCGCGTTAGTTTAGTCGCGTGTGTTAGCTTGCTTGTAAGCGTGTTGGTGCTTGCTCCTTTGTGCTTGTGTGTTTGGGTAGCGTATGGCGTATGTCAAGTGGTGATATGGCCATACTAGTTTGGCATTGTAATAATCAGCACTTTATATTCATTACAGTTCAGTAATAATTGAAATATTTAGTAAAGAAGATGCCCCTCTTTCTCTCTCTTTGCTCTATACCTTCTCTCGCCGTTGATTTCTCCACCACTGATGGTCAATTTTATACATATGATATGAAGAAAGAGATTATGTTGGATTCAGCCTTGCTCAGTAACGACCACAATCAGGACCAAGGTTCATCTAAAGATATGCAAACTTCAGTATTGAGGCAAAATTGTAAACGGAATCTACCTAAAGATCGTGAGGGCTACTTTTCCCTACCAAAGCTAATGTTGGTCATATGCCTACAAAAGGAAGCTAAGGAGCCTTAGGAAGACACAAGTAATGGATAGCCAGATCGGCTCATCTTTGAAGGTTATGACCGGACCTCAGAAGACAAAGCAGTCTGTTAGGAAGACGAATAGAATAGGATGAAGAATAGAAAGAGACAAGTCAAGCCAGGATTCAGGGATTATCCTTGCTGTTCTAATTTTCTCAGAAGAACAACCCTACCAGTTACAAATGAGACCAGAAAAACAATGTTTGGATGGATAATTTTTTGAGATTTCACCCAGAGCCAAAGTGCCAGTCATCGCAGAGAAGCATCAATGACGTCATGGTCACAACAGTCATTACAGTAAAATAAAGACAAGTCGGTAGTGTCAGAATTTGGAACAAGGGAAGACATGCCTAACTCACAATGAAGTTAGTGAAAGCCAGTTTACGTTAGTAACAGTAAGCCTGACCAAGTTATTATCTTTAGGAGTAACAGCAGTTGTCGCCGTGATTCTAAGTCTATCTACATTGAAGGGTAGCACCTAAGACAGAAGCGTCAAGGATAGAAGTCAAAGACGGAAGGAACCAGATACCAAAGCAGTTGGTATAGCTATCAGATAGGATCCCTACAACAACCCCGGTAGTTGCCGATGAATATTTCCATCACTATTATGAGAATCCTAAGGAAAATTAGTAGGAAGGTAGGAAGAAAGGTGATTGATAAGGAGACTAGAGGAAGTAAAATTAGTAGATGAAGGGAAGTGTTTCATCAGGAAGGACCAGTCGCGAAGAACACATTAGCACCGTCCACAAATCCATGCCCAGTCCGCAGGATTGGTATTGTGGGAGCCATGGGCCCCGGGTACCTCACTACAAGCACATGGGCCACTCGGATAGAGGATGGGCCAGATCATGTAATTAGAGATAAGATAGCACCCGGCAGGCTGTACCTTGTACAATAAGGAAACATAGCCTTAGTCGGATAGGATTCTATCTCTAATAAGGAAATCCCTTGGTCGTATCCGACTGGGATCCTTACCATGTACCCCTGTCCCCTAGTATATAAAGGGAGGCAGAGCGCCCTATGAGGGCAACCCGAGATCATCGATCACAAATCCATCTCAGAGGAATAACACCTCAACTGGACGTAGGGTATTACCTCACCTTGAGGGCCTGAACCAGTATAATTCCCTTGTGTTCCTCTGCAATCCACCGAATTCCAGTTCGCCGAGTACCCCCATAGTATTATTGCCGGTGCAAAGCATCGACAGTTGGCGCGCCAGGTAGGGGCCCGGCGAGTTCTTCATCAACAGATTCGATGGATCCCATCAACGGAGTCAGGAGCAACAAGTTCTCCAACGGAGACACCATCACCTTCGGGAGCCTTGATTTCGTCGCCGATCAACTCGGCAACCTTTCTTTGGCTGAGGCAGATCCGATCTCGCCAGCCGAAGAGCCAGCCGGCGTTGCGCCAGTCGGCCCCAGGGACGTCACCATCTCTTTCGACGATCTACTACGACAGTCCCTCACGTCGCCGGACATCGGGACAACTTTCTCCCTCGGCGTCCGACTCGCGCTAGGCCTTGAGCCAGCGCGGGTTAGGCCAAGAGGGGGAGAGATCGTCAATCTCCCGTACAGATTCGGCGACGCTGTGCATCCACAACCCGCGCAGCAGACCCGACCTCCAGCGATTCAGTTTGGACACGGTCATGAACCGTTTCAGATTGAATCTAGGGAGGTCGGAGTCGTCCTAACTCCGATAAACTACTCGGAGTCCGACACCAAGTCGGATGGTGGTTCGAGCATCAACTCGGACTCCACCTTGGCAAGCTTCCTCCTCCCCCGCGAGATCTTCATGGCTTCAACACCACCTTCCGAGGTGCGCCGACTGCAAGAGGAGCAGCATGAGGAGGCGCTCCGAGTGCAACAAGAGGAGGCCAACCGACAAGCTCGCAATGACGGGCTTCGACAAGCTGGGCGAGCCGCCCAGCAGCAGATCCTCCGAACCAAAGTCGGCGACCACGATGTCTTCGTCACGCCACAACAGAACGTCGTGGCCGCCGCAACTCTGCTGGACACGCTCCAGTTTGGGCCGGACCATCAGGCCACACCAACCATCGCCAAGATCAAAGCGATGATTACTGCTGCCGCCTGCCAGCAACAAGAACAGTCAGGCAACACTCACGTACCGACCCGTCGAACGGGCTCTCCAGCGGCGGAGTCATCTGCATCAGCACGACGACGAGCAGCCGGCTCCACCCGGCAGCATGAAGAATCCCGCCAAACAACACTCGGCAATACCAACTACGACAACCGGCGGCGTCACCAATACGACCGCCGACACGATCAAGACCTCCGATCGCGGTTACAACGCGACCTTCGCCACACTATAAATGCCCGGCGCGAAGAGCGCGAAGAGGATGAACGCCGCCGACTGGAGGACGAACACGAGCGCTTCGGTCTCCACTACGAGCGACTACACCGCCAAAACCGAAGCCCGAGTCCTCACGATAATGAAGGCATCCCAGCCTTTACTCGGGAGTTACAGGACGTCCGATGGCCAGTCGGCTTTAAGCCTACCGGGATTGAAAAGTACGACGGCAAGACTAACCCAGAGTCCTGGCTCACCGTTTACGTCCTAGCAGTTCAAGCTGCTGGGGGCGACAGCAGAGCCATGGCTAACTACCTCCCAGTCGCGTTATCCGACTCGGCGAGGACATGGCTGACAGGCCTCCCAAGGCGGTCGATCGGTTCCTGGGGACAGCTCAGGGAGCGGTTCATCGCAAACTTCCAGGGGACCTACGAGAGACCGGCTTCCGAGCACGACCTCTACCAACTGCATCAGAAAAAGAACGAGTCTCTACGGGAATTCATCAAAAGGTTTTCCGAGAAGCGCAATCAAATCCCAAACATCAAAGACGAGGTCGTCATCGCCGCCTTCCGCAAGGGAGTAAAAGACGCCCCGCTCATCGCGAAGTTCACTCGGAAGCCACCTTCCACCGTCCGGACCCTCTTCGACATGGCCAACAAGTACGCCGACTCAGCTGAAGCCGTCGCAGAGGCCTTCGACGAGAAGAAGGAGCCCCGACAAAAAGACAACAGGGCAAAAGCCGACAACGAGCAGCCTCAGAACAAGCCTGGCAACCGCAAGCGGAAGTCGGACAACGAGGTGGCTAACATGGAGCGCAGTCGGTCACGGCCCCAGCGGAACAACGACTACCAGAAAGTCATGAGCGGGCCTTGCCCCTTTCACCCCAAGGGCCGGCACGCAGCCAAAGACTGCCACATGCTCAAGAAGTTTGCCTCCGAGCAGGCTTCATCATCTGCCGTCGGCGACAAGGACAAGGACAAGCCAGACTCGGGTCCGGCTGACGACTTCCAGGACCCCCAAGCCGAACTCAACCACATCTTCGGGGGGCCACTCGCGTACGAATCCAAGCGCAAGCAGAAGCTATCAGCGCGGGACATTAACGCGGTCTCCACAACGGATGCCCCCCAATACTTGCGCTGGTCAGAGATGGCTATCACCTTCAACCGCGCGGATCACCCAGATCGGGTTTCCCACCCGGGACGATACCCACTCGTCCTGGATCCGGTCGTCAAAAATATTAGGCTGAAGAAAACCCTCATCGACGGAGGCAGCGCGCTCAACATCCTGTTCGCCAAGACTTTGGACGAGATGAGAATTCCTCGTTCAGAACTACGGCTGAGCACCGCGCCTTTCCATGGGATAATCCCAGGCTTGTCATCAACCCCACTCGGGCAGATAACCTTGCCGGTGACCTTCGGCACGCGGGACAACTTCCGCACGGAAAACATCCCCTTCGAGGTCGCCGACTTCGAGACCGCGTATCACGCGATACTCGGACGACCGGCACTCGCCAAGTTCATGGCGATTCCGCACTACACATACATGGTGCTGAAGATGCCCGGGCCAGCAGGAGTCCTCTCCCTCCGCAGCGACGCTAAGCAAGCCTTCACCTGCGACAAGGAGAGCTGCGAGCTGGCTCAAACACAAGAAGCGGCAGTCGGGCGCGACAGCATTCGGCAAGCCGCTACATCTGAAGTCGATCAAGATCCAGTTCCGGCGAAAAAAGCAGCGAAGTCGGGAATTTCGGCGGACTCTGACACGAAGAAGATCCCCCTGGACCCTTCCGACCCCTCCAAGACTGCCTTAGTCGGGACCGGACTCGACCCCAAATAGGAAGACGCGCTCGTCACCTTCCTCCAAGCCAACAAAGATATCTTCGCGTGGAAACCGTCCGACATGCCGGGCGTACCAAGGGAGGTGATCGAGCACGCCCTACACGTAAAGCCAGACGCCAAGCCGGTCAAACAACGGCTGCGGCGCTTCGCTCAAGACCGCAAGGATGCTATCCGGGAGGAAATCACCAAGCTCCTCGCAGCCGGCTTCATCAAGGAAGTCTACCACCCGGACTGGCTGGCCAACCCAGTCCTGGTCCGGAAGAAAAACGGTAAATGGCGCATGTGCGTCGACTACACCGACCTCAACAAAGCGTGCCCCAAGGACCCATTTGGTCTTCCCAGGATAGATCAGGTGGTCGACTCCACGGCGGGGTGCGACCTACTCAGTTTTCTCGACTGTTACTCGGGATATCATCAAATTAGCTTGAAGGAACAAGACTGTTTAAAGACATCTTTCATCACGCCGTTTGGAGCGTATTGCTATATCACAATGCCGTTCGGTCTGAAAAACGCAGGCGCAACCTACCAAAGGGCTATTCAGCGGTGTCTGCACACTCAGATCGGGCGCAACGTGGAAGCCTACGTCGACGATGTGGTGATCAAGTCTAAATCCAGACAAGACCTCATTGACGACTTGGAAGAAACCTTCCAAAACCTTCGAAGATTCAAGATGAAGTTGAACCCGGACAAGTGCACCTTCGGGGTGCCGTCTGGGAAGTTACTCGGCTTCATCGTCTCGCACCGCGGCATCGAGGCTAACCCGGAGAAAGTCAACGCCATCAAGAACATGGCGCCCCCGACCAACCTCAAAGACATCCAGAAGCTGACAGGCTGCATGGCGGCACTCAGTCGGTTTATCTCCCGACTGGGCGAACGGGGCATGCCCTTCTTCAAGCTCCTCAAAAAGGCGGACACCTTTCAGTGGACCCCGGAAGCCCAGCAAGCCTTCGAAGACTTCAAAAAATTCCTCACATCACCCCCCGTGCTAGCGTCACCCCTGCCCCAGGAACCACTAATGCTTTATCTGGCGGCAACAACACAGGTAGTCAGCACGGTGCTAGTAGTGGAGCGATCCGAACAGGGTCATCTTCAAAAAATACAACGGCCAATCTATTTTGTCAGCGAGGTCCTTGCCGACTCCAAAACAAGATACCCGCAGGTCCAGAAGCTGCTATACGGCCTACTCATCACAGTCCGAAAGCTGGTGCACTACTTTCAAGCACATCAAGTCACGGTGGTCACAGCGTTTCCACTCGGGGATGTCCTTCATAATCGCGAGGCCACCGGCCGAATCGCTAAATGGGCACTCGAGCTGATGGCGTTTGACATCACCTTTCAGCCACGGACAGCTATCAAATCTCAAGCTCTAGCCGACTTCGTGGCCGAGTGGACAGAAGTTCAACTCCCAACACCAACAACAAAGCTAGAGTACTGGACAATGTACTTCGACGGTTCCTTACGGATCGGCGGTGCCGGGGCCGGTGTCATACTGACATCCCCCACTGGCGAAAAGTTGAAGTACGTACTACAAATCCACTTCCCGGCTTCCCACAACGTCGCCGAGTACGAGGCTCTCGTTCACGGGCTCCGCATCGCCATATCACTCGGCATACGCCGACTGGTTGTGCGCGGAGACTCCCAACTCGTGGTCAACCAAGTCATGAAAGACTGGACATGTCTCGACGACACAATGGCGGCATACTGTCAGGAGGTCCGCAAGTTGGAAAACAAGTTCGACGGGCTGGAAATCACACACGTCCTGCGTCAATACAACGACGCGGCCGACGAGCTGGCAAACATGGGATCCAAGCGAGAAGTGGTCCCGACTGGAATCTTCGTCGAGCAACTTATGGAGCCATCAGTCAAGAAGAAACCGGCACAAGAGCAGTCGGGAGGCGAGCCTACCCCGACCACCGACGAAGTGCTGCACATATGTCAAGACTGGAGGGGTCCTGTTCTCAAATTCCTCCTGGACGATGAACTCCCAGACGATCGCAACCAAGCCGAGCAAATCAAGCGTCGAAGCAAAAGTTTCCTGCGAGTCGGAGAAGACCTGTACCGAAGGAGCGCATCCGGTGTCCTCATGCGCTGTGTCACCACCGAGGAAGGCAAGCAGATCCTGCATTCAATCCACTCGGGCATATGTGGCAACCACGCTGCATCCAGGACGTTAGTCGGAAAAGCTTACCGGCAGGGATTCTTCTGGCCCACCGCAGTCACAGACGCCAAAGACATCGTTCGCAAGTGCGAGGGTTGCCAGTTCTTCGCAAGACAGACAAATCTTCCCGCCCAGGAACTCCAGACTATCCCCATCTCTTGGCCATTCGCAGTATGGGGGCTCGACATGGTCGGGCCATTCAAGAAAGCGCCAGGAGGGTTCACACATTTATTCGTCGCAGTGGATAAATTCACCAAGTGGATTGAGGCTAAACCTGTCGCAACAATCACAGCGGCACGAGCAAAGGACTTCATCTTGAGTATTCTATACCGGTTTGGGGTCCCTAACCGCATCATAACCGACAACGGCACTCAGTTCGCGGCAGGCCTATTCCAAGATTTCTGCGACGACTTCGGCATCAAGATCTGCTATGCGTCTGTGGCACACCCGCGGAGCAACGGGCAGGTTGAACGAGCCAACGGCATGGTCTTACAAGGCATCAAGGCCAGGATATATGACCGACTACAACCATATGCGGGTCGGTGGGTACAAGAACTACCATCCGTTCTCTAGTCTCTCAGAACCACGGTTAGTCGGGCAACAGGGCAATCCCCTTTCTTCCTGGTCTACGGTACTGAGGCCATACTACCGACTGAGATACAGTTCGGCTCTCCGCGAGTCCGGGCTTACTCCGAAGACGATTCCAACAGCACCCGACTGATCGAATTAGATCAGCTGGAAGAAGCAAGAGACGCCGCAACAATCCAGTCGGCAAGATATCTTCAAGGCCTGCGTCGCTACCACAATCGCAATGTCCGTGGCCGCGCCTTCTTGGTCGGGGATCTCGTTCTAAGGAAGATACAAACCACCAAGGACAGGCATAAACTATCCCCCATCTGGGAAGGGCCGTTCATTATAGCCGAGGTCACGCGGCCAGGCGCTTACCGACTGAAGACCAAAGACGGCGTCCTCATCACCAACTCATGGAATATAGAACAGCTACGTCCTTTCTATACCTGAGTTTTACTTTTTCCATGTGTACAGTTTTTCCTGACTCACTACGCCGCTTGTTCCAATCAAGTAGTGAGTCGGGGGCTGCATGTATATATGTGTTCTGTCAATAACATACAAGCTTATCTCACCTCGGTTATGAAGCCTTGCCACGACTGATGCGTTGGCCCGAGTATAGCATCTTCCTCTGAACGATTTTTATCAAGTTCTATCGAACTAACTCGGTGCATGCTACATGGTCGGGTAAAGCTAATGACAACCGAATAATAAGTTTGGCGGCACGACACATATATTCACACATGATCGCATATGAAAGCATATGTATACACCGACTACAAAATATATTGCCTTTACAGACCCAGGTCTCGGGTAATCGCTTCAGCAGTCGGCTTCGCCTGTGAGATCAGCTCGAGCGCTTCCTCGGGCGTCGTCTCCTCGGAAAATCCCTCCCCGATGGCCTCAATGTCCGCCCTCGGGTAGATGGACTTGGTCATTGCTAGGGTCTGGGCCACGCCGGCGGCAACCCGCTCGTCTGAGTACCTTTTCAGGGCACTCGGCGCATCCTCGAGACGCCCCCATTATTGAGGAATTTCCTGGTGATCTGCTCACCGCTACAACAACCTCTGCCAGTCGAGAACCTCGACGACGTCAAGAGCACCTCACCGCCACCGAGTACGACCTCCAAGGTACGGCCCCGCAGATCTCTCCCCTCCGCCGCTCCTCCCGCAGCAATCCTTTTGGGGATCGGATCGGATTGGCACCGCCGCCGATCGATTTGCGCCGATAGGTGCATCCCGGACCCTTCCTGAGCTAGAATACCCCGCATTGCTTTTACCTTTTGCTTGATCTCGGGCCTCGTTAAGTCTACTTTAGATTTAGTTGTTACCTGTCTATAATTTTCAAACTAGCTGCCTAAGCACGATGCCCTGCCCAAAGTGAATTGACTGCTTTAACATATTGTTCGCTTGAGAGTATTGTAGGTTTCGCATTCTCGAGTAGAACAGCAGTAAAAGTTGCAATTTGTCCTATATGCATGGGAGTGCCCAACGAGCAGAGCGAATACAAGGCAACTTAGCGTTTGCCTGGTCTTACCTAGGAAACGGTGAATACGCACAGAGAGATGTGTATGAGAGGAAAAACAGGGAGGGGAGCAGAGAGCCCACCCTCACCTAACACATACAGGTCTTACAACTGGGGCTAGTGACCTATTAAGGAACTCCTGAGCTTCGATTTGGATCAGGGTTAATGCCCACGCAGCCAAGACCACTGAAAATTTCCTTGTGAGGAGAGTTACTACAGTTGTGAGAATCCACATGTCCTTGTGGCTACACAACTACATTTCCCTTGCTGCTGCCTTGCAATAGATGTCGCCCTTTCTAATAAGCTATTTTTGCTTATTAAGTTCAGCTTTTATGCTTAGAGTATATGCTGACACGGTATTTAAACTGCAAGGGGTCTATATCATTGTGTAAGCGCCAATGTGCCTGTGCTACTGCTTCCGCAGTGTAGTCTCTTATGAATACTAGCATCCTCGTGACATTATTGCAGTGCATCGCTGTATGCACATGCATCTGTGATACATCTATTACAATGAACTTATTTCTGATTAATTGCAGAACACCCTTGCACACAACAACAATTGTGAGAGTGCACTCTTAAACTGGCAAACCATGATGTGCCAGGGCGACTGGCACATTCTTACAGTAATATTACGTAAGCAAATATTGTTCATGCTTCTTTACTTCTGTTTGTCTGCACGTCAATGTGCGATGGGATGTTTTACACAGTATGGCCACATCCTGCATGAAAGAGATGTTAATGAACTACTGCAGGTTTATTCTGATGAGTTTTTTCTGTTGAATGGAGACTTCTCACTGAGCGAGCATTGCATCTCTTTCAGTTGCTCAAATATGCCTTTACAGATTGGTTTTGGAGCTGGTCCCCACTGGGCGGGGGATCCACAAGGTCAAGGAGCCCCTAATCTTATCTCCTCCGTGTAGAAACCGGTACTGGGCCTGGACATGCCTGCCCAGATCGGCCGGCAAGTTGCTTGTCAGATCGGCTACACGCAGGGTGAGTAATGTATTGGCTCACAGTCGGGGTTGAGGGACCTTTTCGTAAGTTCGGCCTTCTCCTTACGAGCTCGAGACGGCCTTGGCTTTCCCGGTCAAGCCTCGGTATTGGCTTTTTTGTCAGGTCGGCCTTGACTCTTTCAAGCTCGGCCTTGGCTTCTTCGGCCTCCTTCAGCTGCGACTCCTTCTCCGCTTCGAGGTCTGCACCACAGATTAGCCAAGAGCTCAATCGTGCAGTCATGACACCCCAAGCAGTCGGATCGACGTAACTGGATGATTACACCAACGGTCCAGTCGGGGAGATATGCTCGAGGATTTTACCTCTGACCTTCTCGGCTAAGGCCCATGTCTCAGCCCTGAGTGATCAGCGCCGCTCTTCAGCCAGGCCTCCCTGCTCGTGTGACGCGCCTCCATCTCGGCCTTCAATGCCCGGAGCTGTTGTAATTCTGCGAGATGGGGAGCCATCTCGACTAGGATCTCTGTCATCGCCTCATTGCGGTCGACAAGTTTCTACTCAGACAAGGAACAAACCGACGACAGAGTCAAACATCAAGACAAGAGATTGCTGGAGCTTCACTACGAGAATCATACCGCGACCCCTTGGGACCCATTGATGGCGGCACGAATCAGGCTCTCGCGCTCTCTCCTTGCGACGATTTCATCAAGTCTGAAGCTCTTCATAGTGCCGTCGCGAGTGGTCCACGAGAAGGTCCGGGGCATCACGCGTGGGGGAGCTTCGATCCGAGGCAAATGTGGGATCTCTGGTGGCGGCGGCAACGGCGACGATGGCAGGTGACGACAACCATGAAGGCGACGGGGTCCCGGCCTCGGCATCGCCTTCCCCTACAACACAGGGGACCGGATCGGGGGATCCGTCCCCTGCTTCCGCGACGTATGGTGCCTCAGGGGCCGGGGCCTCAGCCTTCAACGGCCACCTCTTGGTCGACTGGCGGTAGCGGGCCCTGTAGTCGGAGCCACCTCGGTTTCAGCAACCGGGCTGGCCACCGGCACAGCAGGTGTGCTTTGCTGCTGCTGACTCGGCTGGGGTGGATTCATCAAGCGGGGCAGATGGCCGACCTTCTTGAGGTCGATATCGGCCGCTTCCTGCACAACGAAGCAAGACATCAAGACTGTATTTCAACATACGACGACTACAGAATGCTCGGAGTAGCGCACCTCTTGGAAAACTTCAGCTTCCTGCTAGCGTGCCCGCTCCCCGGCGAAGCGCTGGCATCGGCGCTCGCCCCGGACGGTGTCGCCGACGGCAGAGGCATACGGCCTGAGTCGGCCTCGACTCTGGTACGGTTGGTTCGGGTTCTTCGCCCCAATTGGCCTCCGCTCTGGTTGGCCCCTTGGCGGGCTGTTGCTGGCATGACAACGTCGAGCCCAAGCCAGCTGCTCTCAGCCTGGGACTCGACCGGTGTAGGCGTTGTGGCAGCTGTCCTTTATCTTCAAGCTACCGCTCACGGCACCGCGCTGTCATGGCCCCTCGCCCCCGATATAAAATTGGCTTTCCCCGCTCTCTTGGAGTCGGGTTGGGCATCAGAGGACTCCTTGGCCTCTTCTTCGAACGCGACCGCAGACAATGGCGCGAGAATCTTCATCAAATTCCTCATGCCACTACAAGCAAGTCGACAAGATACCATCACGCAAGGTTGAACAATCATCGTTCCACAGGCGTTCACCACAGAAGAAAGTACAAGTTTACCTTGGTCCCGCCGGATGAAGCTATAGGCAGCAACTCGCGGTTATCATCTTCGGTGGCAACGACCCCTTCTGAGAAGTAGCCGAACAAGGTATCGGTTACTGCCCCCTTGTCCGCTGTCTCGCTGCTCACCCGGTCGATCGTGCTTACCTCTGAAGGCCCAGCCGAAAGCACTTCTCAGCTTCAGCGGCTGGACGCGCCTCGTCAGGAAACGACGAGCCACCCAGGGCCCTGTCAAGCCGGCCCTCTTGAGGTCATCTATCTTCGTTAGCAATATGTGTGCCTGGCCCAGTTCTTCAAAGGTTGCTCCCGAAGACCAGCTGGCAACACCGCCGGCGGCATACCAGTAAAACGGGGCAAGGAAGGAGCCAGATTGGCGCAGTAAAACCACTCCTTGTGCCAGCCCTTCAGAGAAGATTTCAAGGGCAAATCGATATATGTTTTCTTCCCATCACTCCTTAGTTGAAGACCAGCCCCCCCAATCACACTGATATTACTCTGGAAGGCTGGGGCTTGACATGGAACAAATGTCGGAAGAGGATGAAATGGGGCTCAACACCCAGAAAGCACTCGCAAAGGGGTAACGAATATGGAGATCTGAAAGAATCGAGTTGGATTTAAATGCACCAACTCCAGCCCGTAGAAATCAAGGATTGCGCGAAGAAATCAGACGACGGAAACACAAGCCCCGATCAAAGAAAGAGGCGAAAACTACCGTTTCACCAGGCCGGGGTTGGGGCTCGACTCATCCCTCGCCGACCGCCAACGGATCACTTCTTGGCTGGGCAACTTCAGCTCGCCTCTCCAGCCGTCTCAGCTTCACCGAGCCGCAATCCGAGATCGGCAAGAACTCCCTGTGCGCACCTGCAGGATTCGTCACCTTCGGCATGACTGAGGCGTTGAGATTTGGGGGAAAGCAAATCGGGGGCTTGGAATAGACGAAGAGGATTGAAAATCGCCCGAGTCCGGGTGGGGAACGGCTGCCTGCTAACCCTAGCCGGGCGGGAGGCGAAAAAGCTAGGCGCGAAGGTGGAAGATGAAGAGATTGGTTGCTTTGGGGAAGACGATGGAATCTCTTCTCTCTCTCCCCATCCTTTTATAGCCTGAACTGACTAGATGGACTCAGGCCCACACAGTTGGATTGGGCCGACAAGATATAGTTCCTACAGTAGCATGCTCCATGTGGGCCGCCCGCAGGCTGAGTTGACAATAATAGCGCTGTGCTACTCACAGGAATCGATGAGGTAAACAGATATGCTTCATGAGAGCCTTACTGCTAAACAAATATGTTTGTATCTTTCTTATCCACCAGGTCTCGAGGATATATCCTTACAAGGATCACAAGCTGGTCTTCATTAAAATTTGGGGATGCAGGTATCTCTCTCGAGTACACCTAACCACGTAATGGATTTATTTTTCATACAGTGGTACTCGGCCTACATGCGCGGCCACCAGTTGCCATGAGCAACATTACTCCAGCCGACATGACGCTGAAGAGTCTAACTCTCGAGTAGATCACTACTTACTGGGAGAGACTATAAATTTATATTCCCGCTGACATGATGCGGAATGAGTCTAAACTTCTGGTGGGACGCCACTCGGGAAAGACTATAAACACTTCCCTTTCCAGCTGACATGACGCTGAAGAGTCCCCATATACGAGTAGTATCTTGACTCGGCAAGGACTATAAACACACATTCCGACTGACATGAAGTCGAAGAGTCCTATATACGAGTAGCCTCCTACTCGGCAAGACTATAAATTAATATTCCGGTTGACATGATACCGAAGAGTCTCATATACCAGTAGTAATCTACTCGGGAAAGACTTCCAGGTTAAAAGATCTTTGACTTTATGTTTAATTGTCTTCACAATTAAGCACAAAGTCGGGGCTACATCCTAATAGGTGCGCCTATTCGGCGCACACTATTCATATTATTTACATGAAGCCCTTCATAGCCTCGCTGCCAGCTGACATGAAGCAGGACTCGGGAAGACTTACTCAGACAAAGAGTACTCGGGAGCATCGCACTCGGGTAACCTTCACCGTGGAGGATGAGCACTCGCATCAAGCTGTGACTCAACTATGAAGGTCTCAGGGCTACTGTGGGAGCCATGGGCCCCGGGTACCTCACTACAAGCACATGGCCACTCGGATAGAGGATTGGCCAGTTCATTGTTAATTAGAGATAATCGATAGCACCGGCAGGCTGTACCTTGTACAATAAGAAACATAGCCTTAGTCGGATAGGGATTCTATCTCTAATAAGGAAATCCCTTGTCGTATCCGACTGGGATCCTTACCATGTACCCCTTCCCCTTAGTATATAAAGGAGGCAGGGCGCCCCTATGAGTTACAGCAACCCGAGATCATTGATCACAAATCCACCTCAGAGGAATAACACCTCAACTGGACGTAGGGTATTACCTCACCTTGAGGGCCTGAACCAGTATAATTCCCTCGTGTTCCTCTGCAATCCACAGAATTCCAGTTCGCCGAGTACCCCCATAGTATTATTGCCGGTGCAAAGCATCGACAGCGTTCAACCTACCCGTTGCTCCGTGGGTGTGCCACAGTATGCGTAGCAGATACTTGATGCCGAAGTCATCACAGAAATCTTGAAACATGCCCGCTCCCGTGAACTGAGTACCGTTGCGGTGATGATGCAGTTGGACCCGAATCGGTATAATATACTCATGACGAAGTCCTTTGCTCATGCCGCTGTTATAGTAGCAACGGGTTTTGCCTCAATCCACTTTGTGATTTTATCCACTGTGACGAACAAGTGTGTGAACCCTCCTGTTGATGTTTTACACCGGCAATATAACTATAGGGCTACTCGGCAAGGGGAAACTCAGTGGATTGCAAAGGAACACAAAGAAATTTGTTATTAACTAGTTTAGGCCCTCGATATGATGGTAATACCCTTCGTCCAGTTGTGGTTGTATTCCTTTAAGGATGTGTGTTGATCTATATCTCTGTGTTTGTTCTGCCCTCATGGGGACGCCCTGCCTCCCCTTATAATTGGGGACAGGGGTACAAGATAGAATCCAGCCGGATAAGGCCAAGGATTTCCTCTTAAGAAACATCACCCGCTAAGACTTGCATACCTTTCTTTACAAGGCAAAAATCTATCGGTGCTATTATTCTCTAATTACAATTCCTGCCCATCCATATCCGAGTGGCCCAGTATGCTGTGATGAGTACTAAGGCCATTGGCCCACCGGTAGCCCCTGAGACCTTCATAGTTGAGTCACACTGATGCCGAGTTTGCCATCTCCCACAGTGAGATTGCCGAGGGCATTGCTTTCGAGTAACTCCTTGTCCGAGCTTCTTTTCCGAGTCCGCTTCATGTCAGCTGCAACGACGCTAGAAGGCTTCATGTTGGTGAGGAATATGTGCACCGAATATAGGTTCCACCATTATGTAGCCCCCACGTGCTTAATCATGTGAGACATTAAACATAAAGTCAAGATCTAACCCTTGCAGTCTTTCCGAGTAAATTACTATTGGTATATGAGACTCTTCGTATCATGTCAACCGGAATATGAGCTATAGTTTGCCGAGTTAGCATGCCATCGTATACGGGATCTTCAGCTCATGTACTGGAAATAGGGGGTATAGTCTTTCCCGTGCGTCCCACTCGGAGCTAGACTCTTCAGCATCATGTCAGTTGGAAAAGATATTCATAGTCTTCTCCCGAAGTAGTGTTGCTACTCGGAAGTTAGACTCTCAGCTCAATCAGCTGGAAAATGTTGCTCATGGCAACCATTTGCCAAGCATTATAGCCGAGTACCACTTTGTGGAATAAATCATGCGTGGTCAGGGTTCGAAAGATACCGCATCCCCATTTAAATGAAGACCAGCTTGTGATCCCTACAAGGATATATCCTCGAGACCTGGTGGATAAGACAGATACCCAAAAAAAAAAAAAAAAAAAAAAAAAAAAAAAACATTAAGTAGTTAGCAATTAGGCTTTCATGAAGCGTATCTGTTTACCTCATCGGTTCCTGTTGGTAACACCAGCGCCGTGATTTTAACTCAGCCTGTGAGCGGCCCATAACGAGCGTACTACTGTAGGAACTCATATCTTCGGTGGCCCAGCTTCAACTATGTTGGCCCAAGCCCATTTAGTCGGCACAGGCTCTATAAAGGCTGAGGGAGAGAGAAAAGATTCCTCTATCATCCCCACACGACCAATTGTTTCGTCTTCCTAGCTCCGCACCGAAATTTCGCTTCCCACTCCGCTAGGGTTCGCCATTGCTTGCTCCTCCCCACCAAAGCTTGAGCGATTCCACCTCCATTCAGCCATCCCAAGCCCCCGACTATATTTCCCCCAAATTTCTTGTCCCCCCAGCCATGCCGAAGGTGCCAGATTCTGTTGGGGCGTCAGTTGATGGGTGGCCGACCTCGGATTGCAGCCGGTCGAAGCTGGAGAAGCTAGAGAAGTCACTGCGGCTGCAGAGCCGTGACATTATCTACTGGCGGCCGGCCGAGGGTGAGTCGGTCCCAAATCCCCAATCCGGCAAAACTGTTGTTTTTGACTCTTTCTTTGACCGGGGTTTGTTTCTTCCGTCCTCGGCATTCCTCCGCCATCTTCTTAGTTTCTACGGATTGGAGTTGGTGAATTTGAATCCCAACTCAATCCTACAAATTTCTATCTTTGTGACTCTTTGTGAGTGCTATCTGGGTGTAGAGCCCCATTTTAATTTCTTCAGGCACTTGTTCCACATTAAGCCCCAACCCTCTAAGAATAGGGTCCAGGTGATTGAAGGGGCTGGCTTTCAGTTGAGGAGTGAGATGAAGAAAATATATATCAATCTTCCTTTGAAATCCTCTCTGAAAGGTTGGCATAAGGAGTGGTTCTACTGTTCTGATCTGGAACCCTCCCTGCCTCCATTCACCAGAAAGCCCCCGGCGATCTTGCCCAGTTGGTTGTCGGACCCAATCATTGAAGAGATGGGCCAAGTACATCAGTTGTTGGCGTGGTTGGACGAATTCAAGTCGGTTGGCCTGACTGGCCCCTGGATCGCTAAGCGCTTCCTGACCCGGCGCATCCAACCATTGAAGCTAAGGAGCGCGTTCTACTGGGATTACCAGGGGAAGAATGACCCTGACCGAGAGAGCAAAGAAGTGGCCGTCGAGCAAAAAGTGACCAAAACATTGTTCGGTTATTTCTCCAATGGGGTGATTGAGACCGAGGACAAATAGCGCTGCATTGCGGCCTGTTATAACCAAAACGGCCTCGTCCCGAGGTAACCTCTGCTTTTCTTCTGTGATGAATGCTTGTAGACATGTATCCATGATTGCCTTGCATAGTATGATGTGTACTGTTGAATCATTTGCAGTGGTGTGAGGAGTTTGATGATGACTCCCATGCTTTGTCGGCCACAAGGTCAAAGAAGAGGCCGTGGAGTCCTTCTACTGCCTAGCCCAACTCCAAGAGAGCAGGGAAGAAGCCCATTGTAGATCAGGGCAAGGGGAAAGTTGTGAAGCCGAGTGCCGCAGCCAGGAGTTTAAGGATACGGGACCCCGCCGGCACAGCACCCAGGCCATCGAGTCCCAGATCGGGACCGGCGCGGTTGAGCTTAGCAACATCGAGCCCAACCCAAGCGCGGCCGAGTACAAGGTCAATCCCAGCGCCGCCGAGCACCCAAGCACCCCAGCTGACCATACCGCGAGTGAGGCCGACCAGGACAGAGGTGCCGCCGCCGACTGCCGCGCCCTCAGGCCCAACAACTAGCAGCCCTCCAGTGCCGCCCTCTAGATCTCCCGGACGAAAGCTCAAGTTCTCCAAGAGGTAGACCATTCTGGGTCTTCTGAAAATCATGTTCAGCATTGTTGTGCCTTGATGCTTGACTTGTTATGTAGGAAGCGGGTCGACATAAATTTTAAGGAAGTCGCGTTGACTGCCCCTGCTGTCGACCCTGTCTCAGCCGGTGCGGAGCTAGCGAGTACGCCTGCTGAGCTGGTGGCGGGCCTAGTCGCAGAAGCCTGAGACTGTCCCGACTACAGGGTCGCCAACATCGGCGGACCAAGGGGTGGTTATCGAAGCCACCGCCCCAACCCCTGAGTCGGCGCCCGTCGCTGAAGTCGTCGCTGCAGCTCCTGAGCCAGCGCTTGGTGTCGAAGGCATCACTGCAGCACCTGAGCCAGCCCCTGAGGCCATAGGGGCCACCGAGCTAGGGGCTAGAAGTCTGTCGCCTTCCTGTCGCTGGTCGTCGTCGTCTCTTCCTTTAGACAGACCCGACCTCCCAGGATCGAGGCCCCTCGCGCAGGTTCCCTTCGAGGACGTTCCGAGTGACGGCGCCTGATGGAACTGCACAGACCTACAAGGTCGATGAGGTGGTGGTGGGAAGGGAACGTGAAGCCCTGCTTCGTGCCACACTTGCCGCGTCCAGGGGATTCGGGTAATAGTTTTCATTGTTTCAGAATTTGGTAGTATTTCTTCGATGCTAGATTCTGCTTTGACTTGCTAATATGTTTCCCGAGCAAAAAGTTGTCTGATCGCTCGAGAAAATGCATGAGGTGCTGAACTGAATCGCCCCCCAACTCCAAGAATTGGACCAACTCCGGGCCTTGAAAACTGAAGTGGAAGGGCGCAGGCAAGAGAGGGAATCTTGGCTGAGGGAGAGCGTCACCAAGCTTAGGAGTGAAAATTGGGATCAAGCCAAGACGATAAGAGGTGAGCCTCTAGAACCCTTCTTCTTGACCAAATCCTTGATATATCCCTCCAGCTGTGTTATTTCCTGACTGCCTAGTTGTGTTTTGACTGCATGGTCGAGTTCTTGACTAATCTGTCGTGTAGCCCTCCAAGCCGAGTTAAAGACCCGAACAGAGGGAGGAGAGCAGCTGAAGGAGGCCGAGAGAGCTAGGGCCGAACTTGAAAAGGATAAGGCCCGCCCTGACAGAGGCCAAAACTGGGCTTGAGCAAGATAAGGCCGGGTTGAAAGAGGCCAATACCAAGCTTGAGAAAGAAAAAGTTGAACTGGAGAAGGCCATAGCCAAGTGGGAGGCCAACTACAAAAGTGAGTCTCCGCCCTGACAATAACCTTAGCCAAAATCCATTAATTACTTATCCATATGCGGCTTTGCCCTAACAAGTTTATTTGTCGGTGAATCCGTAGGGTAGCTGCGAGAGCCAATTCCTAGATCCAGTTCCAGGCTTTTGCAGAGGAGATTAGGGCAGTCAAGGAGTCACGGGAAACCTTTGGCGAGTCCGTGAAAGGGCTCCTTGACCTGATAGATCCTCGTCTTGTGGGAACGAGCTCCAGCACAATCTTCCAACTGGAGGAGCGCCTTAAAGATGCACCGAGTGCCCTGAAGAGGTACTCGGATGAGCCATGTTATATTGCGGTGTGGCCAGACCCTAGCAATGACCAAGTCGCCATCTACCCAGGGCAAATGTCGAAGTCATCGGAGGGGTTTGCCAAAGAGACGACTCCTGACAACCAGAGGCGTTGGAGCTGATAGCTAAGGCGAGGCCGACCGTAAGAAATTATCACCCGGGGACCTAGGTTGACGTAAGACAATATATCATCAGTCGTGTGTATATCATTTTGGTAAGAATATGTGTAAGTGCATGTGCAATTGCGCCTTTCGACTTTACTCCGTTGTCATTAGCTTTACTCGACAATATAGCCTACACCGAGTTAATCTATAGTAACTTAATAAAAACGTTCACCGCAGAAAACTTTACTCGGGCAGACATGGAAAAGTCGTAGTAAAACTTCATAACTTGAGTGAAATAGGCTCGTATATTATTGACACAGCACATACAATACATGCAGCCCTCGACTCACTACTTGATTGAAACAATCGGCATAGTGAGTCAGAGAAGAACTGTACGCATATGAAAGTATAAAACTCAGGTATAGATGGGACGTAGCTGTTCTATATTCCATGAGTTGCTGATGAGGGCACCGTCTTCGGTCTTAAGTCGGTAGGCGCCTGGCCAAGTGACCTCCGCTATAATGAACGGCCCTTCCCAAATTGGGGATAGTTTATGCCTGTCTTTGGTGGTTTGTATTTTTCTTAGTACGAGATCTCCAACCAAAAAGGTGCGGCCATGGACATTGCGGATGTGATAGCGACGCAGGCCTTAGAGATACCTTGCCGACTTGATTGTTGCGATGTCCCGTGCTTCTTCCAACTGATCTAGTTTGACCAATCGGGTGTTGTTTGAAGTGTCTTCTGAGTAAGCCCGAACTCACGGAGAGCCGAACCTTAACTTGGTTGGTAGCATAGCCTCAATACCGTAGACCAAAAAGAAAGGGGATTGCCCTGTTACTTGACTAACTATGGTTCTGAGGGACCAGAGGACATATGGGAGTTCGTGCGCCCACCGGCCCGCGTATGGCTGTAGTCAGTCGAATATCCTTGTCTTGATGCCTTGTAAGACCATGCCGTTGGCTCGTTCAACCTGCCCATTGCTCCGCAAGTGTGCCACAGACGCATAGCAGATCTTGATGCCGAAGTTGTCACAGAAATCCTAAAACACGCCCCCCGTGAACTGAGTATCGTTGTCAGTGATGATGCGGCTGGGGACCCCGAATCGGTATAGTATACTCATGATGAAGTCCTTTGCTCATGCCGCCGTTATGGTTGCGACGAGTTTGGCCTCAATCCACTTGGTGAATTTATCTACTGTGACGAACAGGTGTGTGAACCCTCCTAGCGCTTTCTTGAAAGGCCCGACCATGTCAAGCCCTCATACTGCAAAGGGCCAAGAGATTGGGATTGCTTAGAGTTCCTGGGTTGGGAGATTGGTTTGTCTTGGAAAGAATTGGTAGCCCTCGCATGTGCGAACGATGTCTTTGGCGTCTGTTACTGCTGTTGGCCAGAAAAATTCCTGCCGGTAAGCCTTTCCGACTAACGTCCTGGATGTGGCGTGGTTGCCACATACGCCCGAGTGGATCAACTGCAGAATCTGCTTGCCCTCCTCGATGGTCACGCAGCGTATGAGGACACCAGATGCACTTCTTCGATATAGGTCTTCTCCGACGACCAAGAAACTCTTGCTTCAACGTTTAATTTGTTCGGCTTCGCTGTGATCTTCTGGGTGTTCATTGTCGAGGAGGAATTTGAGAACAGGAGTCCGCCAATCGTGACATATGTGCAGTGCCACGTCTATAGCCGGGGTAGGTTCGCCTCCCGACTGCTCCGGCACCGGTTTCTTCTTGATTAACGGTTCCATGAGTTGCTTGACAAAGATCCTTGTCGGGACTGCCTCTCGCTTGGATCCCAGGTTTGCCAATTCATCTGCAGCGTCATTATATTGTCGCAGCACGTGTGTTATCTCCAGCCCGTCGAACTTGTTTTCCAGCTTGCGGACCGCCTGACGATATGTCGCCATGGTATCGTTGAGGCATGTCCAGTCCTTCATGACTTGGTTCACCACGAGTTGAGAATCCCTGCGCACAACCAGTCGACGTATGCTGAGTGATATATCAATGCGGAGCCCGTGGATAAGTGCCTCGTACTCGGTGATGTTGTGGAAAGCCAGGAAGTGGATATGTAGGACGTACTTGAGTTTTTTGCCAGTGGGCGGCGTCAAAACGACGCCAGCCCCGGCACTGCCGATCCGTAGAGAACCATCGAAGTACATTGTCTAGTACTCTAGCTTCGCTGTTGATGTAGGCATATGAACTTCTGTCCACTCGGCCACGAAGTCGGCTAGAGCTTGTGATTTGATTGCTGTCCGTGGCTAAAAGGTGATGTCGAACGCCATCAACTCGAGTGCCCATTTAGCGATTCGGCCAGTGGCCTCGCGGTTATGTAGGACATCCTCGAGTGGAAACGATGTGACCACCGTGACTTGATGTGCTTGAAAATAGTGCACCAGCTTCCAGACAGTGATGAGTAGGCCGTAGAGCAGCTTTTGGACCTGCGGGTATCTCGTCTTCAAGTCGGCAAGGACTTCGCTGACAAAGTAAACTGGCCTTTGGACTTTCTGGATGTGACCCTATTCGGATTGCTCCACCACCAGCACCATGCTGACTACCTGAGTAGTTGCCGCTAGATATAGCATTAGCGGTTCTTGGGGCATGGGTGACGCCAACAAGAAATTGCTTGAAGTCTTTGAAGGCTTGCTGGGCTTCGAGAGTCCAATGGAAGTTGTCTGCTCTCTTCAATAACTTGAAAAAAGGCATGCCTCGTTTGCCCAGTTGAGAAATAAATCAGCTGAGTGCCGCCATGCAGCCAGTCAGCTTTTGGATGTCCTTCTGGGTAGTTGGGGGTGCCATGTTCATGATTGTGTTGACTTTCTCCAGGTTGGCCTCAATGCCACGATGCAAGACGATGAAGCCGAGTAGCTTGCCAGATGGCACACCAAAGGCGCACTTTTCCGGGTTCAACTTCATATTGAATCTTCAAAGATTTGGGAAGGTTTCTTCCAGGTCATCGATGAGGTCTTCTTTGGACTTGGTCTTGATCACCACGTCGTCGACGTAGGCCTCCACGTTGCGCCCGATCTAAGTGTGTAGACACCACAGAATCGCCTGTTGATACATTGCTCCAGCGTTTTTCAAACCGAACGGCATAGTGATGTAGCAGTATGCTCCAAACGGCGTGATAAAAGACGTCTTTAGGCAGTCCTCCTCCTTCAGGCTGATTTGGTGGTATCCCGAGTAACAGTCGAGAAAATTGGGAAGGTCGCACCCTGCAGTTGAATCCACCACCTGGTCTATTCTTGGTAAACCAAATGGGTCTTTGGGGCACGCCTTGTTGAGATCGGTGTAGTCGACACACATGTGCCATTTACCGTTTTTCTTCTGGACCAGAACTAGGTTTGCCAGCCAGTCCGGGTGATAGACCTCTTTGATGAACCCGGCTGCGAGAAGCTTGGTTATCTCCTCCCGAATAGCATCCTTTCGGTCTTGAGCGAAGCGCCGCAGCCGTTGCTTGACTGGCTTGGCGTCTGGCTTCACGTGGAGGGTGTGCTCGATCACCTCCCTTGGTACGCCCGGCATGTCGGACGGTTTCCACGCGAAGATGTCTTTGTTGGCTTGGAGGAAGGTGACGAGCGTGTCTTCCTATTTGGGGTCGAGTTCGGTCCTGACTAAAGCAGTCTTGGAGGGGTCGGAAGGGTCCTGGGGGATCTTCTTTGTGTCCGAGTCCACTAAAATTCCTGACTTCGCTGCTTTCTTGGCCAGAACTTGGTCTTCCTTGACTTCGGTTGTGGCGGCTTGCAGAATGCTGTTGCACTCGGCTACCGTTTCTTGGGTCTGAGCCAATTCGCAACTCTCCTTGTCGCAGTTGAAGGCTTGCTTGACATCACTGCGGAGGGAGAGGACTCCTGCTGGCCTTGGCATTTTGAGTACCATGTATGTATAGTGTGGTATCGCCATAAACTTGGCGAGCGCCGGTCGTCCGAGTATCACGTGATACGCGGTGTCGAAGTCGGTGACCTCGAAGCAGATGTTCTTCGTGTGGAAGCTATCCCGCGTGCCGAAGGTGACTGGTAAGGTGATCTGCCTGAGTGGCGTTGAAGATAGGCCAGGAATTATACCGTGGAAGGGCGCCGTACTCGGCTGCAGATCTGAAAGAGGAATCTTCATCTCATCCAGAGTCTTGGCGAAGAGGATGTTGAGCGCACTGCCTCCATCTATGAGAACCTTCTTCAGCTTGATGTTCTTGACGACCAGGTCCAGGACGAGTGGATAACGTCCTGGGTGTGAAACCCGATCTGGGTGATCTACGCGAGTAAACGTGATGGATGTCTCTGACCAACACACGTATTGGGGGGTGTCTGCTATAGAGATTACGTTGACGTCACGTGCTGTTAGCTTCTGCTTGCGCTTGGACTCGTATGTAGACGGCCCTCCAAAGATATGGTTTAACTCGGCCTGGGGATCTTGGAAATCGTCGGCCGGGTGCTGATCTGGCTTGTCTTTGCTCTTGTTGGTGCCAGATGTTGAAGCCTGCTCGGAAGCAAACTTCTTGAGCATGAAGCAGTCTTTGGCCGCGTGCTTGCCCTTGGGGTGGAAGGGGCATGGCCCGTTCATGACCTTCTGGTAGTCGTTATTCTGTTGGGGCCGCGACCGAGTACGCTCCATGTTGGCCACCTCATTGTCCAACTTCCGCTTGTGGTTGCCAGACTTGTTTTGGGATGGCTCGTTGTCGGCTTTCGCCTTTTGTTCTTTCTGTCGGGACTCCTTCTTCTCGTCGAGGGGCCTCTGCGACCGCTTTAGCCGAGTCGGCGTACTTGTTCACCGTGCCGAAAAGAGCCTGGACGGAGGATGGTGGCTTCCGAGTAAACTTTGCGATGAATGGGGTGTCCTTTACTCCCTTGCGGAAGGCGGCGATGACAGCCTCGTCCTTGATCGTTGGTATCTTGTTGCGCTTCTCGGAGAACCTCTTAATAAAGTCGCGTAGAGACTCTTTCTTCTTCTGGGGCAGTTGGTATAGGTCATGCTCAGAAGATGGCCTCTCGTAGGTCCCTTGAAAGTTAGCGATGAACCGCTCCCTGAGTTCTCCCCAGGTCCCGATCGATCACCTCAGGAGCCCTGTTAGCCATGTCCTCACCGAGTCAGCTAGCGCGACTGGGAGGTAGTTAGCCATGGCTTTGTGGTCACCACCGGCAGCTCGGATTGCCAGGGTGTATACTGTGAGCCAGGACTCGGGGTTGGTTTTGCCGTCGTATTTCTCAATCCCCATCAGCTTCAAGCCAGACAGCCAGTCGACGTCCTGAAGCTTGTGAGTGAAAGCCGGAACGCCTTCGTCTTCGTGAGGGCTCTGGCTCCTGTTGCGACGGTTATACCGCTCGTGGTTGAGGCCGAAGCATTTGTAGTCGTCCTCCTACTGGCAACGCTCAACTTCTTTGCGCTCATGGCGCCGAGCATTAATGTTGTGTCGGAGGTCACGTTGTAGCCGGACTCGGAGATCCTGGTTAGGCCGGCAGTCATACTGGTGACGCCGCCAGTTGTTGTTGGTGTCGCCGAGTAATGTTTGGCGCGATTCCTCATGTGGCTGACTTGAGCCGGTCCCCCGGTGCCATGCTGATGTAGATGAGCCTGCTGTTGGAGAACCCAACCTGTTGGTCAGTATAACTGTGTCGCCCGACTGTTGTTGCTGCTGACAAGCAGTAGCTGTGATCATCGCCTTGATCTTGGCGATAGTCGGAGTGGCCTGGTGATCAGGCCGGAGCTGGAGCATGTCCAGCAGGGTTGCAGTGGCCACGACGTTCTGTTGTGACATGACGAAGACGTCATGGTCCCCGACTTTGGTCTGGAGAATCTATTGCTAGGCGGCTCGCCCAGCCTTGCGTAGCCCGTCGTTGTGAGCCTCACGATCAGCTTCCTCCTGTTGTCGTAGTCGGTGCACCTCCTTTTGCTGCTCCTCTTGTAGTCGGCACACCTTGGGTGGTGGTGTTGAAGCCATGAAAATCTCGTGGGGTAGGAGAAAACTCGCCAGGCTGGAGTCCGAACCAGTGTTCGAACTGTTGTCTGACTTAGAGTCGGAGTCTGAGTAATTTATCGGAGTAAGAATGACTCCAACCTCCCTAGATCCAATCTGAAACGACTTTGAGCCATGTCCAAACTGAACCGTGGGGGATCGGGTCTGCCGCATGAAGTGTAGATCTGCGGTGTTGCCAAGCTCATGTGGGAGATTGACGCTCTCCCCCCTTCCTAGCCTGACCCGGGTGGCTCAAGGCCTAGCGCGAGTCGGACGCCGAAAGAGAGAGTTGTCTCGAGGCTTGGCGAAGTGAAAGATTGCCGCAGTAGATCGATGAAGGTGACTGCAGCATCTTGTAGGCCGACTGGCGTAGGGTCGGCTGGTTCCTCTGTTGGTTGGATTGGATATGCTTCGGCCAAGGTGAGGTTGCCGATCTTGTCGGCGATGAAGTCGAGGCTGCCGAAGGTTATCGTGTCTCCAGGGGAGGACTTGTTGCCATCGACTCTGGTTGCTGGATCCATCAAGCTTGTAGATGTGAAACTCGCCGGAGCCCCTACCTGGTGCGCCAACTGTCGATGTTTTACACCGGCAATATAACTATAGGGCTACTCGGCAAGGGGAAACTTGGTGGATTGCAAAGGAACACAAGGAAATTTTATACTAGTTCAGGCCCTAGATATGAGGTAATACCCTACGTCCAGTTGTGGTGGTATTCCTTTAAGGATGTGTGTTGATCTATGATCTTCTGTGTTGTTCTGCCATTAGGGGGAGCCCTGCCTCCCCTTATATACTGGGGGATAGGGGTACAAGATAGGAATCCCAGCCAGATACGGCCAAGGGATTTCCTTCTTAAAGATACATCTTACCTGGCTAAGACTGTATATTCCTTTCTGTACAAGGCAAAATCTACCGGGTGCTATTATATCTCTAATTACAAGTCCTGGCTCATCCTCTATCCGAGTGGCCCATATGCTTGTGATGAGGTACATAGGGCCCATGGCCTCCACACCTCCTGGCGCTTTCTTGAAAGGTCTGACCATGTCAAGCCCCCATACTGCAAAGGGCCAAGAGATTGTGATTGTTTGGAGTTCTTGGGCTGTGAGATTGGCTTGTCTTGCGTAGAACTGGCAACCCTCGCATTTGCGAACATTTTCTTTGGCATCTGTTACTACTGTTGGCAAGAAAAATCCCTGCCAATAAGCCTTTCTGACTAACATCCTATATGTGGCATGGTTGCCACATATGCCCAAGTGGATTGACTGCAGAATCTGCTTGCCCTCCTCGGTGGTGACGTATCGCATGAGGACACCGGATGCACTTCTTCGGTATAGGTCTTCTCCAATGACTAGGAAACTCTTGCTTTGACATTTGACTTGTTCGGCTTGACTATGACTAGGAAACTCGGTGGTGACTTGTTTCAACTCGAGCACCCATTTGGCGATTCGACCGGTGGCCTTGCGATTATGCAAGACGTCCCCGAGTGGATACGATGTGACCACCGTGACTTGATGTGCTTGGAAATAGTGCACCAGCTTCCAGATAATGATGAGTAGGCCATAGAGCAGCTTCTAGACTTGCAGATATCTCATCTTCGAATCAGCAAGGACGTTGCTGACAAAGTAGACTGGCCATTGAACTTTTTGGATGTGACCCGGTTCGGATCGCTCAACCACCAACACCGAGCTAACTACCTGAGTAGTTGCCGCTAGATATAGCATTAGTGGTTCTTGGGGCATGGGTGACGCCAACACGGGGGGGGATGTGAGAAATTGCTTGAAGTCTTCAAAGGCTTGCTGGGCTTTGGAAGTCCATTGGAAATTGTCTGCTTTCTTCAATAGCTTAAAAAAGGGCATGCCCCGTTCGCCCAGTCGAGAAATAAACCGGCTAAGTGCCGCCATGCAGCCTGTCAGCTTCTGGACGTCCTTCTGGTTAGTCGGGGGTGCCATGTTCATGATTGCATTGACTTTCTCCGGGTTGGCCTCGATGCCGCGATGCGAGACGATGAAGCTGAGTAACTTGCCGGATGGCACACCGAAGGTGCACTTTTCCGGGTTCAACTTCATCTTGAATCTTTGAAGATTTTGGAAGGTTTCTTCTAGGTCAGCGATGAGGTCTTCTTTGGACTTGGTCTTGATCACCACATCGTCGACGTAGGCCTCTACGTTGCACCTGATCTGAGTGTGTAGACACCACTGAATTGCCCATTTATACGTTGCTCCAGCGTTTTTCAAACTGAATGGCATAGTGATGTAGTAGTACACTCCAAACGGCGTGATAAAAGACATCTTTAGGCAGTCCTCCTCCTTGAGGCTAATTTGGTGGTATCCCGAGTAATAGTCGAGAAAGCTGAGAAGTTTGCACCCTGCGGTTGAGTCCACCACCTGATCTATTCTGGGTAGACCAAATGGATCCTTGGGGCACGCCTTGTTGAGATTGGTGTTGTCGATGCACATATGCCATTTACCATTTTTCCTCCGGACCAGGACTGGGTTTGCCAGCCAATCCGGGTGATAGACCTCTTTGATGAACCCGGCCGCGAGAAGCTTGGTTATCTCCTCCTGGATAGCATCTTTACGGTCTTGGGCGAAGCGCCGTAGCCGTTGCTTGATTGGCTTGGCGTCTATCTTGACATTGAGGGCGTGCTCGATCACCTCCCTTGGTACGCCTGGCATGTCGGACGGTTTCCACGCGAAGATATCCTTGTTAGCTTGGAGGAAGGTGACGAGCGCGTCTTCCTATTTGGGGTCGAGTCCGGTCCTAGCTAAGGCAGTCTTGGAGGGGTCAGAAGGGTCCAAGGGGATCTTCTTTGTGTCAGAGTCTGCAGAAATTCCCGAGTTCACTGCTTTTTTGGCCGGAACTTGGTCATCCTCGACTTCGGTTGTGACGGCTTGCCGAATGTTGTTGCGTCCGACTGCCGCCTCTTGTGATTGAGCCAACTCGTAGCTCTCCTTGTCGTAGGTGAAGGCTTGCTTGACGTCACTGCAGAGGGAGAGGACTCCTGCTGGCCCTGGCATCTTGAGCACCATGTTGGTATAGTGCAGTTGTTGACGCCGAAAACCCGCCGGGGGCCGTCCGGCGTCTGGGTGACACGCGAAGGCCTGGGAGATCTGCTTAGCTCTAGTGTAGGTCCTAAAGTCTTGAGGTTCGCAGGCGTGCCAGTCAATTTGACCCTGTAATTGACAAGGAGAAGGGGATGTTAAATTCGTGAGCCAATCGGCTGGAAGCCGGCTTGGACTCATGTCATCGGCCAATGGCCGATACACACTGTAGCACTTATACATCGGCTTAAAGCCGATGATGGCAGGAGCAATAGCATAATAATACACAAGTATCGTGCTAGCCGATCATCGAAGGGATACTCAAAAACCAGCTATAAACTTGGTAAAATAAACAGGCAGAATGCTTAAGCGAATAAAACAAATAAACTCTAGCCGATCATAGTTTAGTGTTACTGGTATTGTCGTGAAAGACATGCCCGTGCCCGGACTCTTGCTCATATCGGCTCCCGAGGTCTTCACCCGCTGTCCGGGCCCGTGCCCGGGTCCTTACCCAAGCTCGTGCCCGGGTCCTCACCTGGGGTCGTGCCCGGGAACCTGCTTGTACTTGTACTTGGATCGGCAGACTAAACCAATCGGCTAGCCCATGGCCGATCGTAACAGTAATACAGACAATAATATATGATAAAGCATGCAACAACATAAATGATAGATAATTGATGAGCCAGCTGACTATCGAACAGGATGATTATAAAATGAGACAATGAATAAATGTAGTCGGCTTCAACAGATAACTTATCGGCTAAGCACTCCGATAACAACATCGCATAACACCCATCGGCTTATCAAGAGTAAAGCTATTATCGTCAGTCTAGTAGATCGGACCCAACCGTTGCAGCACAAACCGACAATGATAACGATACCTCAATGGGCCGATAGATATGGTGC
Source organism: Oryza meyeriana var. granulata (assembly GCA_003991445.1). Classification (NCBI taxonomy): domain Eukaryota; kingdom Viridiplantae; phylum Streptophyta; class Magnoliopsida; order Poales; family Poaceae; genus Oryza; species Oryza meyeriana. Next base: position 119,227 of record RYFJ01002719.1, read on the forward strand.
GACCGTGATGAAGATAACTTATCGGCTATACACCCCGATAAAACGCCTACGCATCAAGCATCCACTTAGCAGGATCGGTTTATCACTAGCAGTTTACTAGGTCGGACCTAACCGATGCAGCACAAACTGATGATAAACCACTCCTAGTAAGCCGATACGATCTACGCACGCGTGATGTGATATACCTAATCAATCTATGAGGTCAAACTGAACTGATGCAGCCATAGATAAACTAAATATATCGTGGTAAGCCGACTACCATAAACCGACTAGAATATCGGACCTAACCGAGGAAGTCCTAGCCGATAGGTAGCCGGGGTGACGAGACTTACCCTCTCGTAGGAGTTCGGACCTAACCGATGCAGCCCGGCTCAAGAAGCAGGATCCCGTCGAAGGGGTGGCGATGCGCCGAAGTTTGTATTGATCGTTGTGATTATTTACAAGGCACCCGGGCATACGTATATATACCCCGAGTTGACATAGTCCTAATAGGACACGATACATGATTTCCTATCCATAACAGAAAACGCTAACTAATCCTGACCGGACACAAGGTCAGGTTTCCTAAATATAAACACCTGCCTAACTAATGGGTACAGTAAATAATTGCCAAGTAATGGTCTTCACGGCTCCTTCCCGATTCCGGTCTTTTCTCCGTCAGTTGACTGTAATCTCTCCTTGGACCGAATCTGATACAGGGCCTTACCAAATTTTGGCGTTAACACATGCCCCCCAATTTCGGAGTTCTTCTATAAGACTTCGAAATTCTTTCATTTTTGGGCCTCCAGACTTCTCCCACATCGAGGCGGCCCAAGATAGCTTACTTGCCATTAATGTTTGAAACAGTGCCAATGGCCTCGATTCCCGCTCGGTTGTCATACCTCTATAAAAACGCTTCGTCTCCTTGCCTTTTTTATGCTTTCACATCACCAGAGCACCACCGCTTCATCTTCCAAATCCTCACCAAGCTCTAGCGAATCCAGACGAGTCGTTGCAACCTTTTTCTCCGGCCGTCGATCCTGCAACTTCTCCCACTCCTGTGATGGCATCGGCATCTGCAGTTCCTGAGGTAATCTTTCTGCCCGATTATTTTCTTCCGACCTACAGCCCATGCGAATCCGATCTGCTATGTTCTTCACCTGTTCTTCGTCGTCTTCTTGTTTACTGTAGCATCTTAGAGCCTAGATCTTGATTCCGGCCACTGATTACCCCAGCTTTTTCTATCATGGCCCCATGGGCAGCGAAGATCCCACCGATTTCATCAGTGCTGAAACCCAGCGTATTCCCTTCAAGAACTCGGCTATGTTGGTCAGTGACTGGACCAACAGCTTCAGGTCATGGCCGAGCAGATTGCCTGGATGGAGAGATTGGTACATCAGAGTATCGGCTGTGAAGAGAACCCTCTGGGATGAATCACATATTGGCCACTGCATTAATCTCTCCCTGGCCGATATGGAAAGGAACGAGCCCCTACTTGCATCGGCCTCATACTATTGGTCCGATGCCCTCAATGCCTTCATGTTCGGGCATGGGCCGATGACCCCCACTTTGCTGGATGTGACCATGCTCACCTGCCTGGATACGACGAGCTACATCAACCCCTTCAAACTCCGGTTTAAGCTTGCTCATCGGCTTCAAAACAAAAACATCGGCGGCTGGTCCAGGTATATATCTCTCCACAACAAGGGAACTGGACCGGTTGATGATCGGGAGCACGTCGCTTTTCTGAACTTGTGGTTGGAACGGTTTGTTTTTGGTGGTGCAACCCTCGGCCCGACGACCAATATGCAATGCCTGGCAGAGTGCTTGGCCGATAGGAAACAAATTCCGTTGGGGCACTATCTCCTTGGTGCCACCTACCAGCTGCCCCATCAGGTGGCAACTAAGCTATCGGCCGGCCAGCCCGTCGGCCATATTGGGGGCCCTTGGTGGTTCGTACAGCTCTGGCTCAATGTTTACACCTCCAAGGCCATCCCAGAAACTTCTCTTCTCAAGCAATCCTTCCCAGCCGATTACCCAGAAGATCAAGACCCCGTCTATCGCCGATGCATCTCTATGGGCGAAGCTGCATCGGCCCATTCTGGAGGCAAGATAACCCCCGCTGAAGTTAGTCAGTGGTTCAAGGGGTTTTATTATGGCTTCACCAGGGAGGCCACTCTTTGGTTTGCTTACAACGACGCATCATCATTCGAGATGCCTTCTAACTTTGATCCACTCAAAGCTCTAAATGATGATGAGTCTAAGGCCATATTCCTATCGGCTATCAGTCCTTGTCTGCTGCCAACTGGTTTTTCTCTGGGCCGAACTCAGCCATCATTTGAGTTCTACCATCCATCGGTCAGCTCCCGTCAATTTGGTCTCGGTCAACTCCCAATAGGCCTATTCTTCATTGATAAACTCCAGGCCCGGGGCACAGTCAGCAGCGCCTTGGAATATGATCGGCTGTGAACTTTGACTGATCCCCTCCTTCTAGGCGCCGTCACCGAGGTGTACATCTGCACTGCCAACACCAAGCTTTTTGTCCGATGGTGGTCAGAATGGAAGAAACACTTGTTCAGCTTAGCGCCCACCTGTTACTGCTCCCGTCTTGACCCCGAGTACATCGAATCCGATGAAGAGGTAACACCTGCAAGCTTTAATCGCTTCCTCCAACCAACTCTTATCTCTAATTTTGCAGGCTGCCAGCGTCGAGCCCCCAACAAGAAGCAACAGTGGTCGGCCGATTCTGTATCAACCCTCATCGGCCACTGCAAACCTGGGGCGTGACGCTCCGACTCCATCGGCTCTCCTCAAGGCACCTCGGCCGATGGGACAAAAACGGAAGAAATTAGCACATCGCCCCTCCTCGAAAAAGCAAAAAACCGATGCCGATGTTGTTACCCCGACGCCATCTTCTCCTCAAACAACATCGGCTCCCTCATCTCCTCAGGCATGCGCCAAGCCTTGTTATCATTATTACCCGCTTCCTTAGTTATCTCACCAAATCCTTGTTCAGCTCGAATCATCGGCTCCAGAACTTCAACCTTCTTCTATCACTCCTCCAAGCCCTAAGCCGATGGCTTCTTCTGCTGCTCCACTCTTGGCACCAAGTCCTCCAGTCGTCGACGAAACCGCTCCCGTCCCATCGGCTGATATCGACCCCTCTAAAGAACACCCTATTCATCTCACTGAAGCCGATATCACCCGATCTGCCGACGTCCTTCCTCAGGTAACCTTTTTATGCCCATACTTTGCTTCTAACCTTCTATTGATCGCTTTACCAATGCCAACTTTGCAGTCTTTGGCCGACTTGTTTTCTTTTGACATCGGCAAGTACTTGGAAGCAGAGGACGAGACAGCCACCAGCGCGACAACCAAATCGTCGTTCCCAGCCGATGTGCGTGATTACTTGACAAGCATCAACAGTCGGCTGGAAAACCCAATCGATGCACTAGTGGAAGACTGCGGGCCTATCCGGGCAAGACTTGCAGAGATCGAACATCACCTGCCCGAGGAACTCGTTGACGCGCTAACCCCTGCAGCATACCTGGAGTCTCACAGGTTTAAGCTCATCAAGCTTAGACAGCGCATAGCCGATCGTGCTGACCAACAGAAAATCACCGCAGACATCCAAGCCGATCGGCTGCTAGCCCAGACAGATAAGAAAAGACTTGATGATATGGCTACTGCCCCCCAAGAGCTCCAATCCAAGCTAGACCAACTGAAGAAGAAGGAAGCCGATTTGCTGGGAGAACTCGAAAAAGTTCGCAAGGATCTTGAAGCCATAGAATCCCAGCTTATCGGCTTGCCACAAGCCATCCAAGACCAAGAGGCTAAGATTGCAGCGACGGTGCGCCAAGTCATCCATCGGCGCAAGAACTTGAAGACCATCCCAGGCTCTGACGATGACGACATCCGCGCCATTAATGAAATTGATCAAATCCGTCTACGCGCAATCGAAACCATTCGAAAATTCTTGTAACTTAACAATTGATGGCTTCCCGATGCGCTGGCTGTGCTGTAATACACCCTGATCGGCTCTGCCGCCTTGTTTCCTTCAATTGCCCCTTGGTATTATTTTTGTTTATTTGATCTAAAGGCGATACCAATTGATATCGGCTGTCTTTAGGCGATGCAAAAACATCAGCTTTCCGGACTATTTTAGAAATCGGCTATACTTAACCGATTTAAGCATCGATCCACACGCTAGGGTAGTATTTCTTGAGATATTTTCCGTTAAGCGCTTTAGCAAACTCTGTCCCATCAAGATCTTCTAACACATAGGCATTACCAGGCACACAGCGATTAATCCGATAGGGTCCTTCCCAATTAGGTGACCATTTTCCAAACTTATTATCTCTGGACCCAATCGGCAAAATCAACTTCCACACAAGATCTCCCTCGGCAAACGACTTATTCACCACCTCTTATTGTAATGCGAGCTGCCTTAGCCTTATTTTCCTTATCCTTTCCAAGCCTCAACCGATTTGTGCTAAATCTTCAAGTTCATCTGTCATTAAGTTATAATAATCATCGACTGTCAACTGATTCTGCAAAGAAATTCTCCTAGAGCCGATGTTAGTTTCCCATGGCAAAACTGCCTCATGTCCATACACTAACTGATACGGCGGCACCCGAGTAGATCCATGACATGCCATCCGATAGGCCCATAGTGAATCGGCTAATGTAGTATGCCATCGCCGTGGCTGCTCATCAATTTTCCGCTTAATCAACTTGATCAAACTCTTGTTAGAAGCTTCTGCTTGTCCATTGGCTTGAGCATAATAAGGCGACGAATTTAATAGCTTGATTCCCATACTGGCAGCAAACTGTTGAAACTCATCAGACACAAAGATAGACCCCTGATCAGTAGTTATCGTCTGAGGAATCCCAAACCGATAAATAATATGCTCCTTTACAAACTCGATCGCTTCCTTGGACGTAACTTTCTTCAAAGGAACCGCCTCTACCCACTTGGTAAAATAATCCGTTGCCGCCAATATGAACTTATGCCTTGATGGAGGAAAAACCTAGTCGATCATGTCAATTCCCCAACCTCTAAACAGCCACGGTTTGATGATAGGATTCATAGCCGATGCTGGTGCTCGCTGTATATTTCCAAATTTCTGACAATCTTGGCACCCTTTATAATACCTAAAGCAATCCTCCAGCATTGTCGGCCAAAAATACCCTACTCTTCTCAGCAACCACTTCATCTTATGCGCTGATTGATGAGTCCCACAGACGCCTTCATGCACCTCGCACATAACCACTTTGGCTTCTTCCAAACTCAGGCACCTAAGCAGAACTCCCTCAAAAGTCCGATAATACAACTCCCATCAAGCAGCACATATTTAGTAGCTTATAACCGAATCTTCCTGGAAACGATTGCGACAGATTTTGCAAGTAATCAACTAACTCCTGTCTCCAATCATCGGCCCTTATTTGGATATCAATATCGGCTATCCTCAACCTCAACTGTCTATCAACCGATACCCTGAAGCAATCCGTGCAAGATCAATTGGCTTCCAATTCTGGCTTCCCTGGGAATATGATCTATTGATACTATCTTGAAATCTCTTAACAAATCCGTAACACTCCTCATAATATGACCTCAAAACATCATCCTGCACTCATATTCCCCAGACAACTGTTTGACCACTAACAAAGAATCGCCAATTATCTCTAAATAACGCTCCGATCTCCTTTAAGAGTTGAAGTCCTTTTAGCACCGCTCGTACTCTGCTGATAATTAGTCCGATAAGGCTTAATTGTAAAGCAAACTCAAACTTGCCCCCCGAGGCGATAATGAACTAAGCCGATACAGATCCATGCTTGCAAAACCGATCCATCGGAAAACAAAGTCCATGGGATCGGCTCTACATAGTCTTCGTGAGCCCCTCTGTGTTGCACAATAAAATCGGCCACTGCCTGTCCCTTAATCGCCTTAGCCGATTCATACCTCAAGTCGAACTCTGTCAAAGCAAAAACCACTTGCCAACTCGCCCTTTCAAGACTGGAGCCGACAAATATATATTGACCACATCGGCTGGCAAAACTACTGTACACTCAGCCGATAGGATGTAATGCCTTAACTTTGTACACGAGAAATATAAACATAGGCATAATTTCTCCACCGCAGGATATCTCGTTTCAGCATCCAGAAGTCTTCTACTCAGATAAAACACAACTCACTCTTTGCCTTCAAATTCTTGGATCAAAACAGAGCCGATGGACCTCTCATCGGCCGACAAGTGATAACCTGAACGGCACTCCTTTCTGCGGCGGAATCAAAATAGGCGGGGACTAAGATAATTCTTGATCTCGTCAACGCCTTCTGTTGCGGCTGCCCCCCCACACAAATTCTTGATCGGGGCCTTCAACCTTCAATAACGGCTGAAGACAATTCTCCCTGATAAATTTGATATAAATCTTCTCACAAAATTTAATCTTGCCGGATCAACGATTGCAACTCTGTCTATTGCTTGGTGCTCTGTAGTCCTTAATGGCTCTGATATCTCGCTAGCTTAACTTCAATCCTCGCTCGAACCATAAACCCAAAAATTGCCCAGCCGATACACAAAGCGCATTTATTGGGATTCATTCTTAGTCCGTATCTCTTGGCTTCTCCAGCACTTTTTGTAGATCAGCTATATGGCTTTCTCACTTTTAGACTTGACGCACCACTCATCATATAAATTTATACCAATAAGCCAATGAGATCATGAAACTACATATATATCATCGCTCTTTGATAAGTGCACCGGCACTTTTCAATCCAACGTCATTACTACCCACTCACACAAGCGATAGCCTCTAGGACACCGAAACGCAGTCTTATGTATGTCTTCTTCAGCCATAAAGATCTGATTATATCCCGCATTGCCGTCCATGAAGCTGATAATCTTGTGACCTGAGGCTACATCCACCAACAAATCCGCTATCGGCATTGGGTATTCATCCTTAGGGGTAGCTTTATTTAGATCCCGGAAATCAATACATATCCTCAATTTTCCATTTTTCTTCTCCACCGGGACTCGGAGGTCTTGGTTGCACCGGCGGTCATTCTGGTGACACCGCCGATCGTTGTTGTTGGTGTTGCCGAGTGATGTTTGCCACGACTCCTCGTGTGGATGACTTGAGCCAGCCGCACGGCGTTGTGCTGATGTAGATGAGCCTGATGCCAGAGAACCCGACCGGTTGGCTGGTACAAGTGTGTCGCCCAACTGCTGGTGCTGCTGACAAGCAGCAGCTGTAATCATCGCCTTGATCCTAGCAATAGTCGGGGTGGCTTGGTGATCAGGCCCAAGCTGGAGTGTGTCCAGCAGGGTTGCAACAGCCACGACGTTCTGTTGTGGCATGACGAAGACATCGTGGTCACCGACTTTAGTCTGGAGGATCTGTTGCTGAGCGGTTCGCCCAGCCTTGCGTAGCTCGTCATTGTGAGCCTCGCGATCGGCTTCCTCCTATTGCCGTATTCGGCGCGCCTCCTCTTGTTGCTCCTCTTGTAGTCGGTGTACCTCTAGTGGAGGGGTTGAAGCCATGAAGACCTCGCGGGGCAGAAGGAAACTCGCCAGACTGGAGTCCGAACTGGTGTTTGAACCGTTGTTCGACCTGGAGTCGGAGTCCGAGTAGTTCATCGGAGTAAGAACAACTCCGACCTCCCTAGATCCAATCTGAAATGGCCCTGGGCTGTGTCCAAACTGAATTGCAGGGGATCGGGTCTGCCGCGTAAGATGTAGATCTGCAGTGTTGCTAAGCCCGTGTGGGAGATTGATGATCTCTCCCCTTTCTAGCCCAACCCGGGCTGGCTCAAGGCCTAGCGCCAGTCGGACGCCGAAGGAGAGAGTTGTCCCAAGGCTTAACGAAGTAGAGCTTGCCAACAGTAGATCGGTGATGGTGACTGCGGGTCTTGTGGTCGACTGGCGTGGAGTTGGCTGGTTCCTCGGCCGGTTGAATTGGATCTATGCCGACCAAGGCGAGGTTGCCGAACATGTCGGCGATGAAGTCGAGGCTTCCAAACGAAATTGTGTCCCCTGGGGAGAATTTGTTGCCGTCGATTCCTGTTGTTGGATCCATCGAGCTTGTAGATGAAAATCTCGCCGGAACGCCTACCTGGCACGCCAACTATCAATGTTTTACACCGGCAATATGAATATGGAGCTACTCGGTGGATTGCAAAGGAACACGGCGAGATTTATACGGTGAGGTAATACCCTACGTCCCGTTGTGGTGTTATTTCTTTGAGGATTTGTGTTGATCTATGATCTTTTGCCCTCAGGGGGCGCCCTGCCTCCCCTTATATACTGGGGGACAGGGGTACAAGGTAGGAATCCTAGCCGGATATGGCCAAGGGATTTCCTTTTAGAGATACAACTTACCCGACTAGGACTGTATATTCCTTATTATACAAGGCAAAGTTTGCCGGGTGCTACTATATCTCTAATTACAAGTCTCGGCCCATCCTCTATCCGAGTTGCCCATATGCTTATGATGAGGTACCCGGGGCCCATGGCCTCCAAAGTATATCTTGCGGTGATTCCTGATGAGATATTGGCACCAAATCTTCAAAGCAAGGATTACGGCGGCTAGTTCCAAATCATGTGTGGGGTAATTATTCTCATGTGGTTGTAGCTGTCGGGAAGCATAAGCTACAACATGCCCTTCCTGCATCAAAACACAACCAAGCCCTTGGCGTGATGCATCGCAATACATGTGGAAATCTTTTCGAACATCAGGCAAGATTAGTACAGGGCATGATACTAGCTTCTTCTTGAGCAATTGAAATGCTTCTTCACACGAAGGAGTCCAAACAAACTTCTTTTTCTTCTTCAACAGTTGAGTCATGGGTCGGGCTATCTTAGAAAAATTCTCGATGAACCTTCGATAATAACCTGAAATGCTTCTTCACACGAAGGAGTTCAAACAAACTTTTTTTTCTTCTTCAACAGTTGAGTCATGGGTCGGGCTATCTTAGAAAAATTCTCGATGAACCTTTGATAATAACCTGCTAGACCCAGGAAACTGCGAATCTAGGTAACCGACTTTAGTTGTGTCTACTTAGTGACAGATTCCATGGTGGAAGGATCTACGGCCACACCTTGAGCCGTTATAACATGTCCCAAAAACTTTACTTATGTCAACCAAAACTCACACATGCTAAACTTGGCGTAAAGCTGGTGCTGACGAAGTTTCTCCAAAACCAACCATAAGTGGTGCTCATGTTCTTGCTTTGACTTGGAGTAAATCAAGATATCGTCTATCAAAACCACTACGAACTTATCTAGATACTCCATGAATACTTTATTGATTAGGTTCATCAAAGATGCGGGAGCATTTGTTAGCCCAAAAGACATAACTGTGCACTCATATAATCCATATCTAGTTGTGAAAGCTGTCTTTGGGATATCCTCCTCACGTATACGCAACTAGTGATATCCTAATCGGAGATCGATCTTGGAGAACACCTTAGCTCCCTTCAGTTGGTCAAACAAATCGTCGATTCTTGGAAGAGGATATTTGTTCTTTATAGTAACTTCATTGAGGGCGTGATAATCCACACACATCCTCTTCGTCTTATCCTTCTTCTCCACAAAGATGATTGGGCTCCCCAAGGTGAAGTGCTAGGACGGATATATCCTTTTTCCTTCAACTTTACTAACTGTTTCTTCACTTCTACCAATTCATTGGCGGCCATGCGGTAAGGTCTCTTAAATTTTGGGCCAGTTTCGGGTACCAAATCTATCCAAAACTTAATTTCCCTTTCCAGTGGCATTCTAGGTAGATCGTTAGGGAATACATCGGGATATTCCTTAACCATAGGGATCTCCACCAAACTAAGTTGATGCAAACTCTACCGTGTCGAGCTTTGAGGTTGAGCATAGAAGGCTATTGGTTGATTTGCTCCATTACTTAAGATGACCGTTCTCCTGGCACAATCCAGTACTCCATGGAATTTGGTAAGCCAGTTCATCCCTAGGATGACATCTAGGTATTTGTTGTCTAGAAGGATTAAGTTGGCCATAAAAAAAAACCCTTGGATTTCTATGGACACAGAAGGACAAAAATGCCAAGCTATCATTTGTCCGCCAGGGGTAGTGATCACCATATCATTCCTAAGACCTTCTACCCTTAAACCATGTTTCCCCACAAATCTTCTTGATATGAATGAATGTGTAGCTCCAGAATCAAATAAAACCATAGTAGGTACAGAGTTAACAGGAAACGTACCGACTATGACATTCAGAGCAGCCTGAACATCATCAACGGTGACATGATTGACGCGGCCGCTTACAGTGTTGCCGTCGTTGTTGTTGCAGGGAGGCGCCTATCCTTGTGGACGCTTGGGCTTTGGGCGTTTGTCGGTGAAGTGTCCTAGTTCCTGATTGTTGAAACAGAGGAGAACCCTTCCACTGCCGTCCTTACGTACATTTCCCCAGAAGACTGTGCTGTGGCCGCAGTTGATCCGCAAGGAATGGTGTTGTTCTGCTGTGGCGGAGTTGGCCTATTGACGAACTGTGGTCGAGCTTGTGCAGCCTGGCGGTTCTGTGAGCCCAATGAGGATCCACCCTAGTAAGGAGTAGTGTACCAGAGTTGTTGGCTTGGTCCCTGCTGAGTCTTGAAGTTGGCCATGCGATGTTTGATGGCATCGATCTCCTTGTGCTGGGCTTCCTAGCGAATGGCCTTGTCAACTAGGCTCTGGAAATCTACGTAGTCGCTGGCGATTAACTGAACCACAGCTCGGGGTTGAGCACTACCATGAACTTCTCTTGCTTATCTTCATCATCCCACACATCCTCCAGTGCGTACCATGCCAGGCGATTGAACTCATGAAGGTACTCTGTCATAGAATGGTTGCCTTGTTGTAGATCCCTAAACTCTCGCTTCTTCAGTGCCATGATTCCAGCTAGTACATGCGTCCTCTGGAATGCTGTTGTGAACCGTCCCCAGGTGATTGGCTGTCCATCAGGTTGTGTAGCTTGAAAATGGTCCCACCATTCAGAAGCGGGTCCTTGAAGTTGATGCATGGGGAAGGTAACCCTCTTGGCATCAGTGCATTGGATGGTGTCAAGCTTCTTTTTGGTAGCATGGAGCCAATCAAGGGCATTGACAGGGTTGGTGGTGCTAGAAAAGGTGGGTGGGCGAATGCAAAGGAATTTGCTTAGCTTGGACGGCGGTGGTGGCGGTGGAGCTTGAGGTTGAGGCGAAGGCTGGGGAAGATCCTCTTGGTTCTGTCCACTCCCTTGGTTATGCCTTGGATTTCCCTCCGGTTGAGCAGTTCTTCTGGTATACACCATCTGTCATGACCATCCTGGAGGCAGAGATAGAGAACAGAGGGGAAAAAGGATCAACTACGACAAACACTTAACCAACTTATTTCAGTTTTATTGCTATGATGTTGGTTACTTAATATTGTTTAGATACTTAAACACTCATGGATAAGGTTATATCACAAAAGACCGATATAACCATGCCCCAAACATAAACAGGAACAACAATAAAGACTCCAAGGAAGATAAACAAGGAAAAACATAGACGTGTCTAACACTACACGTCTACTAGTGCGAAGGGCCAGCACTGGGGTGGAGAGCGATCAACAAGTTGTCGGTGCTGTCACAGCCAGAGATGCCGTCCTCCCAAGGAATGAAGGGCTCCTCCTCCACATGACCGGGCTCCAAGAACCTAGCCTCTGCAAGGGACTTGTGGATGATTGCCGGCCTAGAGGTGCTCTTGCGTGCAGTGATCTTCATGCTGTGGGCTACGCGACGAAGCTTAGGGCGGCAAATCTGACCCTGTGCAATCTTGAGCTAGCACAGCTCCTCCTCCATGGCATCCAACTCCTCCTTAAGCTGGCATAGCTGCAGGATCTTCATGTTGTTCTGCACCATCCCCTGGTGCACAAGCCGGTGGAAGTCGACGTGAGCAATGTTGTAGGCTACCACCATCTGTGCCAAGTGCATGACGGTGGTGTCGTCCTCCCTGTCGGTGCCTCTGAAGCTGGAGTAGACCGCCGAATCCAGATGCCGTGGGTGGAAATGGTAGGGAGTACACTGCAGCTCTCACTGGTAGCGCTGGTGAAGCAACCCAATGGTCAGAAGTGCAGCACTCTAGCACGCAGCAGCTAAAGTGTCTCCTGCTGTAACGGTCAGTGAATTGTGGTTAGAGGAGCTGGCGAGGAGCGAGGCGGTGACCTCCCAAGCAGCACGAGGGGAGTCATCGCCACCGTCCGCAGCAGGTAGCTCGGTACCCATGTAGTCCACATCTTGGGTATAACCCAAGGCCATGCGCATGCTGCGCAGCTCAAGGACAAAACCTCCCAAGCCTAGACTACAATGAGTGAGAGGGGTCGCCATCTGTAACATTTTCAAAGTAAAAGGCAAAGTCAAGAAACAAAAAGTTTGTAAAGAAGTAAATAGAGCAAGGTAGAATAATAAATTTTCACAAATATTAAAATTCCCTTTTTAGAAATATTTTCCTAAGGCTAGGCCCATCTAGCTCACCCTAAGGTCAAGGAAGCTCTGATACCAACTTGTAACGTCCAGAAATCACACAACCATTTCCATTCGCAAGTGTATTAATCCTTGTCCCAGGAGGCAAGGTACACAATACATAGTTGTTTAATACCAGAGTACAAATGCGGAAGCTATAACATAGTATAAATTATTACATGGGCGACCAAAGGCCCAAACATGCAAAGATAAACAAATAAAGTCCGTAATTAGAAGAGCTGGGGACTAGGCCCATAGGCACTTGACAGTAGGAACGTGCTAGACATCGAAGCATTCATCTCCATGGAACTCATCATTTGGATAGGGGATAAATAGAGCAAGACTACGTACTTCCAATGTACTCAACAAACCACACCCAGGAAAATGCATAAATAATGCTAAGGGTGTACAAAGGTATTTAAGGGGCTATTTTGCACTAAACAGCATTTGATTTTATTCATTAACCTTTAAGGAAATTTTAGGAATACAATTTTGTTTCTAATATCAAAATTATCTCCAGTGTTGCGTATACCACTCTTAACATGTTGATGCCTAAACCTGAGGCCAGCAAGACCCATCCCGGTCAACCATCAAATTTTAGCCATTAATTCATAATTCCATTTTAACAGAAGAAACCTCTAACATGGGTACATTGCTAGGCTTGCCCATAACCGAGGGTGCGGCTATTCGAACAGATTATACTTTGGCCAGAGGTATACATCTTTACCCACAAGACACAACTCCCTCATGTGTTCCCACGTCCCCATACCACCACGGTATGTGGAATGGAAGTCGTGACATAACCCTTCACCTAGGTCAACCATAGACAAAAGAACTGACACCGACCCGTAGCTACGGCTAGAACCCTGGGACAGGTAGACATGGTCCATGCCCCGGCATCTCGATCCCGGATACCCCGTGGCCTTCATTTGCCAAAGACATCAATCAACAATCAGACTTCAGCCGCCTCTATCCGTGTTCCTTTGTCTAAAGTTGATTAAAGCTATGGGCTAAGCGTTACCCATTAGACATGTGGTAGTACGGTTATGCTTTGCAACTGAGGCCCAAAGACTAGTCCTTATGACGGCCGAAGTGCGACTAACAAAACCATACATGCACCTCCAACCTAGCCAAAAACTGAGTTTTGGGGAATTTTGAATAGATAAGGTTCATGATCAGGCAAAACCAGCCATTTCTATATTTATCATCATTTACTTTGTTATTTCCCCCAATTATCTCAAAAAAAGACTAAGTTGTTGCTAATTAAAGCATGTGCTAAGAATAACCTAAGGTAGCTAGTTTGCATCACATATACACACAAATACTAGCTAGTTTTCAGTTACCTAGGGTTGTCAAGGCATAATACCAATAATAAGGATTTAACAAGGATATAGGAATAAGCTATGATAAAACCATATTAACGGAGGAATTTTCATAAAACATAATGCAATAATTTAATAAAAATAAATTTATAATCTCTTGGGTATTCAATATGAACAAGGTTTTGGGTATGACTTGCCTTGGTTGCAACCAAAGTCTTCAGCAGCGACCTCGAGGTAGAGTGGAGAATCGGGAACAGCGGCATCTACATGACATACGTAAAAGAAAATGGCATTACTCTAAGAAAATGCATAGAAACAATGGAAATAAAGCACATAAATGGGTTCTAGACATTTTAAGAAAAAATTAGAGACTTGAACGGGTCAATTCCGAGTTCGAAAGGTCAAGATATGGCCGTTTGAAGTTTAAATGAAATTTAAATTAAGATTTAATCATTTCTTTATTTATTTTTCCTAAAAAAATCTGTTTTATTGTGTCAGCGCCGGGGAGAGAGGTTTCGTCGCCAACATCTAGGCCCCACTGGTTAGTGCCCAAGGGCGACTGACCTGTAGGCCCCACGGTCCACCCGCAGGTGTGGCATGCTGACCTAGCTGCCACGTGGCGGCCACGTCAGCATAGCCATGGCCAGCCGGGCGGGCGTCGGCTGTGCCCCGATGGTCGCTGCCGGGGCCCAACGGCGCGGCGAAGGAGACCAAAGAGGGGTGGAACTACAAGAGGGCGAGGAGACGATCCTCACACCGGGGAAAAAGGCAATAGGCGACGGCGAGGATGGCCGATGACAAGGAAGAAGCGGCGGAGAGCTTTGGGTTCGCATGGAAGGCAGTGTTCCGGCGGGCTCCAGGCACGGTGAGGCTGCGACCGGGGTGCGCGATGATGTGATGAAGCCGACGGTGGCAACGGCAAAGCTTGGTAGTGATCCAATCGACGATGGGACGTGGCCAAAGGCGGGCGGCAGCGGCGGAGCTCGAAATTGATGGCGCGACGGCGAGTGAGAGGGCAAGAGGTTTGGGCGACGAGAGGAAAAGAGAGAGGGGATCCGGGGTTCCATTTTTATGCACGGGACAGGAGACGGGGAGCCACAGGGAGCTCGGGGGCCGACGCTAATAGCGGCGGTGGAAACAGCCGAGGTTAACACCTCCGATTGAAGGCGATTAAGATCGAAATTGAAGGGGATTTCAAAGGGAAATGATGAGGAGGAAAGGGGATTTGATTCCCCTCAATCAATTCGGGAATTGATGAAACAGGGGTGGCGAATTTGGTGGTTTAGCCGTTAGGGTTTTGGGAGGGGAGAGAGAGGGGCGCCGGCACGAGGTAGGGGACGACCTTGACAGGCGGGTCCTGCCTATCAGCGGCTGGCACGTGGCACGGGTGAGCTAGGTAGGCCTAGGCATGACCACAGGGAAGCAGGCGTGAGGTAGGCCAAGCGGGCCGGCGTGTGGGGAGAGAGAGAGAGATTGCTGGGCCAAAAGTGGCCCAGAGAGATTTGGGGGATTTCTTTTTAGTTTTATTTTTTATAAAATCCTGTGAAGTGTTTTTATTACCTAAAAATTAGTTTTTGTGCTCTAAAAATTCCAGTAAAAATTGAGAGTGCATTTTAGGACATAGGGAATTTAAGAAAAATACCCACAAGCCAAATTGGATTTTATTCTTGAGGATTTTTATTTGTTTAAGGCTCTTTACATATATTAAAATTTCTAGAAATTAGGATTTAAGCATAATTTATAATTAATATGATTTCAGGGTGTTACACTAGTCCTCCCAGTCTTTGCCCTTCCGCTGGATCTCGTCCTTTTCTTGCTGAAGTTTGGTCAGTTGAGTTATCTGAGGAGCGAGCCTGACAAATGCTCAGCTCAACTTCTCAGACTTGGCGGTTATTTTCTGCACAAGACAAAGATCAATGACTGGGACAACATAGGAGGACAATACCACTATTTCAGCCGAGTCAGACTACTCACCTGGACTTGGTATGAGGCTTTGATTGTGGCATTGTACAGCTCTATCCGCTCCTTATTAGCGGCCTCCTCACCCAATGTTAGTGTTTCCACTCTCCCATCCGGTTTCATCCAGCTGAACACCTTCGAGGGGTTCTGTGGTGGCGCCGTAAGCCTAGGGATGCCACCATCAGAGTCATCTCTGGAAGATGGAAAAGAGGGTGGCGAGGGATCTAGAGGCCTTGGATCAGTTGGAGGAGCTGGCTCTACGGTTGGGACTGCTGTCTCTCTGCTGGGGGACTGGGTTGAGTCTTCGAGTGCTCAGCTATATCCTCAGGGGCTGGAGCAGCACTTGGCTCGGCCTGTTGGACTTCTGCCTCAACATCAGCCGGGGTGGTGTCAGGAGCTGGGGCTTGTGGTGGTGGCCCTTTGGGGTCCACGTCACTTTGCTTCCTGCAAATAGCATCACATTCAAGGCATTGCAATAATTCCAAGATATTTGAACATAATTGGAAGATTGAGTACCTTTTGGATGTTTTAAACCTCATCCCATGTGCACCACGGGTTGAGGAGAGCGGTGGAAAGCCCGAAGGCTTATCACCTAGCAGCCACGTCAGCCAGTGTCGAGCCAGTCGACGCGGCGTCAGGAGGTGGGCAGCTTGGAGACGGTGCAGTCAGCGATGCGGCTGGTGGTGGCAATGGCATGGCAGCCGGCAAGGCAGTTAGTGCAGGCGGTGGTGCTATTGGCATGGCGGCAGAAGTCGATGATGGGGCTGTGGCGCTTGTGTACTTTATCTTTGGACCACCAAATGGCCTAGTCGGCGTCTTCTTCTTCTTTGCCGGTTCCTTAGCCGGCTGTTTGCTAGCTCTTTTTGTGGAGGCCATGGGCCCCGGGTACCTCAAGGAAGGCAATACGGCAACTCGGATAGAGGGTGGGCTAGCCAATGTAATTAGGGATATAGTAGAACTTGGCTTCATGTAACCTTGCAAGAAAAGGAAAGGGATATAGTCCTAGCCGGTTACTATATGTTCTTAGAAGAAAATCCCTTGGTTGAATCTGACTGGTTTCTCTGCATACACCAATTTTCATTTATCCCATGGACAGCCCTGCCCAAGTAGCCATTAATTAAATCTAATGTCCACATGTCCATATGGTTGTACTTAAGTGAGGAGCTCCCTAGGGCATAACGAACACCATACAAAATCTCACCAGAGAATACAGCGAAAGCAATAAACCACAACTGGAAGTAGGGTATTACGTCACCCTGAGGGCCTGAACCAGTATAAATCATCTTGTCTTTCGAAGTTCATTGAGTTTCAATCTGACGAGTAGCCTAACAATCAATATTGCCGATACAAAACATCGACAGTTGACGCGCCAGGTAGGGGGTTCATCAAGATCATCATCATCAAGCCCGATGGATCCAACCACAGGAGTCGATGGCATCAACTTCACCCCCGGACAAGCCATCAGTATCGGGAGCCTCGACTTCATCGCCGACAAATTGGATAATCTCGCCTGTCCTACTCGGTTTCAACCTGGTCGGCCAGGGACCAAGCCGACCTAGCGCTAGCTAGCTTACTTAATGCCACAGTGGTTTTCGACAACCTACTCCGGCGATACCCCAAGATCCACGAGTTATGGGACAACTCTGTTTCCTAGCGTTTGACTTGGATCTGGGTCCAAATCGGTCCAGATCAAATCTAGGGGAGACAAGATCGTCAATCTCCCACTCGGACTCAACAACGCCGTAGCCATCTTTAACTCAAATCTGATGCGGGAAGACCAATCCTCTGGAATTTGACTTGGATACAGCCTAGAGCCGCTCAGGATTGAGTCCAAGGAGGTTGGGGTTATTATCACACCCTTAAACTACCCAGAATCTGACTCCCAGTCGGACAACAGCTCGGGAAGCTTTTCTCCACCACGAGAAGTCTTCAAGGCATCCAAGGGATCAACTCCGACACAAGATGCACGCTGACTACGTGATTAGTAGGAGGATGAAGCTCACCGACTGTGTGAACAACAGGAAGAAGATAATCAACGCCTACAAGCTGAGCACAATGCTCGTAACCGCGATCTACGCAAGGCTGGCCGAGTAGCACAACAGGAGATCCTCCACACTAGGGTGGGTGATGATGACGTCCTTGTTACACCTCAGCAGAACATAGTGGCCACTGCTACTCTCCAGGAAACTCTACAGCTAGGACCTAATCACCAAGCATTGTTGTGGAGGACATGGGCCCCGGGTACCTCACCACAGGCATATGGGCCACTCAGATAGAGGATGGGCCTAGTCTTGTAATTAGAGATATAGTAGCACCCGATAGACTTTGCCTTGTACGATAAAGAATATACAGTCCTAATTGGGCAAGTTATATCTCTAAGAGGAAATCCCTTGGCCGTAGTCCGGCTAGGATTTCTAACTTGTACCCCTGTCCCCCAGTATATAAGGGGAGGCAGGGCGCCTCCTGAGGGCAGATCAACACAAATCCTCAAAGGAATAACACTATAACTGGATGTAGGGTATTACCTCACATCGAGGGCCTGAACCAGTATAAATCTTCTCGTGTTCCTTTGCAATCCACCAAGTTTCCATCCGCCAAGTAGCCCCATATTCATATTGCCGGTGTAAAACATCGACAGTTGGCGCGCCAGGTAGGGGATTCGGCGAGATCTACATCAACAATATCGATGGATCCAATAACAGGAGTCGACGGCAACAAATTCTCCCCTGGAGACACAATTTCATTCAGAAGCCTCGACTTCGTTGTTGACATGTTCGGCAACCTCGCCTTGGCTGACACAGATCCAAACCAATCGGTTGAGGAACCAGCCAACTCCACGTCAGTCGGCCAATAAGACACCGCAATCACTGTCATCGATCTGCTGCGGCAATCTTCCACTTCGCCGAGCCTTGGGACAACTCTCTCCTTCGGCGTCCGACTCGCGCTAGGCCTTGAGCCAGCCCGGGTCAGGCCAGGAAGGGGAGAGATCATCAATCTCCCGCATGGACTCGGCAACGCCGCGAATCTACATCTTACGCGGCAGACCCGATCCCCCACGGTTCAGTTTGGACATGGCTCAGAGCCACTCTAGATTGGATCTAGGGAGGTTGGAGTCATCCTTACTCTGATCAACTACTCGGATTCCAACTCCAAGTCAGATAGCAGTTCGAACATTAGTTTGGACACCAGTCTGGCGAGTTTCCTTCTGCCCCGCAAGATCTTCATGGCTTCAACCCCTCCACCGGAGGTGCACCGACTACAAGAGGAGCAACAAGAGGAGGCACGCCGACTACGGCAACAGGAGGAGGTAGATCGCGAGGCTTGCAATGACTAGCTACACAAGGCTGGGCCAACCGCTTAGCAATAGATCCTCCAGACTAGGGTCGGCAACCACGATGTCTTCGTCACACCACAACAGAACGTCATGGCCGCTGGAACCCTGCTGGACACGCTCCAGCTCGGACCTGATCACCAGGCCACCCCGACTATCGCCAAGATTAAAGCTATGATCACAGCTGCCACATGTCAGCAACACTAGTAGTCGGGCAAAACACTTATACCGACCAACCAGTCGGGTTCTCCAGCGGCAATCTCGTCCGCATCAGCGCAACGCCAGGCAGCCAGCTCAAGTCAACCACAAGAGGAGTCGCGGCAAACATCACTCGGCAACAGCAACAACAACAATCGGCAGCGTCACCAGAACGATCACTGGTTCAACCAAGACCTCCGAGTCCGCCTACAACGTGACCTCCGCCACAACATCAACGTTCAGCGCCGTGAACACAAAGAGGATGAGCGTCGCCGAATGGAGGACGAGCACGAGTGTTTGGCCTCCACCACGAGCGGTTCAACCGCCACGATCGGAGCCGGAGCCCTCACGAAGATGAAGGCATTCCAGCTTTCACCCACGAGCTACAGGACGTCGACTGGCCATCGAGCTTCAAGCCTACAAGGATCGTGAAATATGATGGCAAAACCAACCCCAAATCCTGGCTCACTATATATACTCTCGCAATCCGAGCTACTGGAGGTGACCACAAAGCCATGGCTAACTACCTCCCGGTCGCCCTGGCCGACTCAGTGAGGACATGGCTAACAGGGCTCCCGAGGTGGTCGATCGGTTCCTGGGGAGAACATAGAGAGCGGTTCATCACTAACTTCCAGGGGACCTACGAGAGGCCGTCTTCCGAGCACGATTTATACCAACTGCACCAGAGGAAGAACAAGTCTCTGCGCAAATTTATCAAGAGGTTCTTTGAGAAGCGCAACCAAATCCCAATGATCAAGGACGAGGTCATCATCGCCGCCTTCCGCAAGGGAGTAAAGGACGCCCCGTTCATCACGAAATTCACTCGGAAGCCTCCAGCCACTGTCAGGGCTCTCTTCGATATGGCAAATAAATACGCCGACTCAGCCGAGGCGATCGCAGAGGTCCTCGATGAGAAGAAAGAGTCCTAGCAAAAAGATGAAAAGGCAAAAGCTGACAACGAGCCATCACAGAATAAGTCCGGCAGCCGCAAGCAGAAGTCGGACAACAAGGTGGCCAACGTGGAGCACACTCGGTCATGACCCCCAAGGAACAATGAATACTAGAAGGTTATGAACGGGCCTTGCCCTTTCCATCCCAAGGGCAAGCACACGGCCAAGGATTGCTTCTTGCTGAAGAAGTTTGCCTCCAAGTAGACTTCATCGTCTGGCGCTGACAAGGACAAAGACAAGCCAGACTCAGGCCCAGCTAACGATTTTCAAGATCCCTAGGCTGAGCTCAACCACATCTTCTGAGGGCCATCCGCGTACGAGTCCAAGTGAAAGTAGAAGCTAACAGCACGTGATGTCAATGCGGTCTCTACAGCAAACGCCCCCCAATATTTGCGTTGGTCATAAACGCCCATCACATTCGACCGCGCAGATCACCCCGATCGGGTCTCACACCCGGGACGCTACCCATTCATCCTGGACCCGGTCGTCAAAAATATCAAGCTGAAGAAGGCCCTCATAGACAGAGGCAGCGTGCTCAATATCCTCTTCGCCAAGACCCTAGATGAGATGAAAATCCTTCGTTTAGAACTACGGCCGAGTACTGCGCCCTTCCACGGGATAATTCCCGGCCTGTCTTCAACACCCCTCGGGTAGATAACCTTGTCGGTCACCTTCGGTACGCGGGATAACTTCTGCACAAAAAACATCTGCTTCGAGGTCACCGACTTCGGGACTGTGTACCACGCGATACTCGGACGACCGGCGCTCGCCAAATTCATGGCGATACCGCACTATACCTACATGGTGCTCAAAATGCTTGGGCCAGCAGAAGTCCTCTCCCTCCGCAGCGACGTCAAGCAAGCCTTCACCTGCGACAAGGAGAGCTGTGAGTTGGCTCAATCACAAGAGGCGGCAGTCGGACGCAACAACATTCGGCAAGCCGTCACAACCGAAGTCGAGGATGACCAAGTTCCAGCCAAAAAAGCAGTGAAGTTGGGAATTTCAGTGGACTCTGACACGAAGAAGATCCCCCTGGACCCTTCCGACCCCTCCAAGACTGCTCTAGTCGGGACCAGACTCGACCCCAAATAGGAAGACATGCTCGTCACCTTCCTCTAAGCCAACAAGGATATCTTCGCATGGAAACCGTCCGACATGCCGGGCGTACCAAGGGAGGTGATCGAGCACGCCCTCAACATCAAAACAGACGCCAAGCCAGTCAAGCAATGGCTACAGCACTTCGCACAGGACCGCAAAGATGCTATCCGGAAGGAGATAACCAAGCTTCTCGCAGCCGGGTTCATCAAAGAGGTCTATCACCCAGATTGGCTGGCAAACCCAGTCCTGGTCCGGAAGAAAAAAGGTAAATGGCGCATGTGCGTCGACTACACTGATCTCAACAAGGCGTGCCCCAAGGATCTATTAGGTCTACCCAGAATAGATCAGGTGGTGGATTCAATCGCAGGGTGTGAACTTCTCAGTTTTCTCGACTGTTACTCGGGATACCACCAAATCAGCCTCAAGGAGGAGGACTGCCTAAAGACATCTTTTATCACGCCGTTTGGAGCGTACTGCTACATCACTATGCCGTTCGGTTCGAAAAATGCTGGTGCAACGTATCAATGGGCCATTCAGAGCGGTGTCTACACACTCAGATCAGGCGCAACATGGAGGCCTATGTCGACGACGTGGTGATCAAGACCAAGTCCAAAGAAGACCTCATCGCTGACCTCTTCGAAGATTCAAGACGAAGTTGAACCCGGAAAAGTGCGCCTTTGGTGTGCCATTTGGCAAGCTACTCGGCTTCATCGTCTCGCATCGCGGCATTGAGGCCAACCTGGAGAAAGTCAACGCAATCATGAACATGGCAGCCCCGACTAGCCAGAAGGACATCCAGAAGCTGATAGGCTGCATGGCGGCACTCAGCCGGTTTATTTCCTGACTAGGCGAACGGGGCATGCCCTTTTTCAAGCTATTGAAGAAAGCAGATAATTTTCAATGGACTCCCGAAGCCCAGCAAGCCTTCGAAGACTTCAAAAAATTTCTTACATCACCACCCGTGTTGGCGTCACCCATGCCCCAAGAATCGCTAATGCTATATCTGGCGGCAACCACTCAAGTAGTCAGCACGGTATTGGTAGTCGAGTGATCCGAACAAGGTCACATACAGAAGATTCAACGGCCAGTCTACTTCGTCAGAGAGGTCCTTGCCGACTCAAAGATCAGATATCCGCAGGTCTAGAAGCTGCTTTACGGCCTACTCATCACTGTTTGGAAGCTGGTGCACTACTTCCAAGCACATCAAGTCACGGTGGTCACATCATATCCACTCGGGGACATCCTGCATAACCGCGAGGCCACCGGCCAAATCATTAAATGGGCGCTCGAGTTGATGGCGTTCGACATCACCTTTCAGCCACGGACAGCAATCAAATCACAAGCTCTAGCTGACTTCGTGGCCGAGTGGACAGAAGTTCAGATGCCTACATCAACAGCGATGCTAGAGTACTGGACAATGTGCTTCGATGGTTCTCTACGGATCAGCGCCACCGGGGCTGGCATCGTACTGATGTCCCCCACCGCAAAAAACTCAAGTACGTTCTCCAGATCCACTTCTCGGCTTCCCACAACGTCGCCGAGTACGAGGCACTCATCCACAGGCTCCGCATTGCTATATCACTCGGCATCCGCCGACTGGTTGTACGAGGAGATTCTCAACTCGTGGTAAACCAAGTAATGAAGGACTGGACATGTCTCGACGACACCATGGTGGCATACTGTCAGGAGGTCCGAAAGATGGAAAACAAGTTCGACGGGCTAGAGATAACACATGTCCTACGACAATACATTGAGGCTACAGATGAATTGGCAAACATGGGATCCAAGCGAGAAGCGGTCCCAACAGGGATCTTTGTCGAGCAACTCATGGATCCGTTAGTCAAGAAGAAATCGGTACAAGAGCAGTCGTGAGGTGAACCTACCCCGGCAACAGACGAAGTACTGAACATATGTCAAGACTAGTGAACTCCTATTCTCAAATTCCTCCTGGACGATGAACTCCCAGAAGATCGCAGTTAGGCCGAACAAATCAAACATCGAAGCAAGAGTTTCCTAGTCGTCGGAGAAGACCTATACCAAAGAAGTGCATCCGGTGTCCTCATGCGCTACGTCACCACCGATGAGGGCAAGCAGATTCTGCAATCGATCTACTCGGGCATATGTGGCAACCATACCGCTTCCAGGACGTTAGTTGGAAAGGCTTACCGGCAGGGATTTTTCTGGCCAACAGCAGTAACAGACGGCAAAGACATTGTTCGCACATGCGAGGGTTTCCAATTCTACGCAAGACAAACCAATCTCCCAGCCCAAGAACTCCAAACAATCCCAATCTCTTGGCCCTTTGCAGTATGGGGCTTGACATGGTTGGGCCTTTGAAGAAAGCGCCAGGAGGGTTCACACACTTGTTCGTCACAATGGATAATTTCACGAAGTGGATTGAGGCAAAACCCGTTGCTACCATAACAGTGGCACGTGCAAAGGACTTCATCATGAGTATATTATACCGATTCGGGGTCCCTAACCGCATCATCATGGACAACAGTACTCAGTTCACGGGCGGCGTATTTCAAGATTTCTGTAACGATTTTGGCATCAAGATCTGTTGTGCATCTGTGGCACACCCGTGGAGCAATGGGCAGGTTGAACGAGCCAATGGTATGGTCTTACAAGGCATCAAGGCCAGGATATTCAACCGACTACAACCGTATGCGGGCTGGTGGGTACAAGAACTCCCATCTGTTCTCTGGTCTCTCAGAACCACGATTAGTCGGGCAACAGGGCAATCCTCTTTCTTTTCTGGTCTACGGTGCCGAGGCTATGCTACCAACCGAGTTAGAGTTTGGCTCTCCGCGAGTTCGAGGTTACTCAGAAGACACCTCAAACAATACTCGATTGGTCAAATTAGATCAGTTGGAAGAAGCGAGGGACATTGCAATAATCCAATCAGCAAGGTATCTTCAAGGCCTGCGTCGCTACCACAATCGCAATGTCCATGGCCATGCCTTTTTGGTCGGAGATCTCGTCTTGAGAAAAATATAAACCACCAAAGACAGGCATAAACTATCCCCAATATGGGAAGGGTCGTTCATTATAGCCGAGGTGATGCGGCCAGGTGCCTACCGACTGAAGACCGAAGACGGTGCCCTCATCAGCAACTCATGGAACATAGAATAGCTACATCCTTTCTATACCTGAGTTTCATACTTTCCCATGTGTACAGTTTCTCTCTGACTCACTACGCCGCTTGGTCCAACCGAGTAGTGAGTCGGGGCTGCATGTATTATATGTGCTTTGTCAATAATATACGAGCCTGTTTACTTAAGTTATGAAGTTTTGCAATGACTTTGTTATGTTTGCCCAAGTACAGCTTCTGCGATGAACGATTTTATTAAGTTCCTATAGACTAACTCGGCAAAGACCATATAGTCGGGTAAAGCTAATGACAACTGAGTAATAATTCAGAGCTTGGCGGCATTGCACATATATTTACACATGTCTTTACAAAAATTCATATACACCGACTGCATGATGGACTGTTCTTACATACCCAGGTCTCGGGTGATTACCTCCGCAGTCAGCCTCACCTTGGCTATTAGCTCCAGCGCCTCCTTAGGTGTCGTCTCCTCAGCGAACCCCTCCCCGATGGCCTCAATATCTGCCCTTGGGTAGATTGACTTGGTCATCGCTAGGGTTTGGGCCACGCCGACAACAGTACGCTCATCCGAGTACCTCTTCAGGATACTCGGTGCTTCATTAAGGCGCGCCTGCACCTGAGACACCGTGTTGGAGCTAGTTCCCACATAGTGAGGATCCATGATGTGAAGGAGCCCTTTCACGGACTCGGCAAGGTTCTCCCGTGACTCCTTGACAACTTTTATCTCCTCTGCGAAAGCCTGAAATTGGATTTGGGCATTGGCTCTAGCAGCTGCCCAGGTTCACCGACAAGTAAACTTGTTAGTCAAAACTACAGATAGAGTACTTAAAGGATTGGTTAAGACCAGTGTCAGGGCGAAGACTTACTTTCATAGTCGGCCTCCCACTTGGCTTTGGCCTTCTCTAGTTCAACTTTTTCCTTCTCAAGCTTGGTGTTGGCCTTCTTCAAGTCAACCTTCTCTTTCTCAAGCTTAGCCTTGGCCCTTGTCAAGTCAACCTTGTCTTTTTCAAGCCTGGCCTTGACTCTCTCAGCCTCCTTCAGCCGGACTTCTCCCTCTGTTTGGGTCTTCAGCTCGGCTTCGAGGGCTGCACATCAGAATAGTCAAGTACTCAACATTGCAGTCAAGACACAACTGGGCAGTCGAGAAACAACATAGCTGGAGAAATATGCTAAGGGCTCAGTCAGGAAGACATTCGGGAGACTTACTTCCAATCTTCTTGGCTTGGTCCCAATTTTCGTCCCTGAGCTGATTAACGGCTCCCTTCAGCCAAGACTCCCTCCCATGGTGACGCTATTCCAATTCGGTCTTTAAGGCCCGGAGTTGGTCTAATTCTTGGAGCTGGGGGGCAAGCTGGGTCAGGACCTCGTTCATCCTCTCCGAACGGTCAACAATTTTTTGCTCAGGGAGAAACAGCGCAAAGCAGAGTCAAGCTTTAGAACACTCGTGCAAGGAGGACTACCAACACTCCAATACGGCGAAAGTCATACCTGAATCCCCTGGGACACGGCGATTGCAGCGCGAAGCAAGTCTTCATGCTCCTTTTCTGTTGCAACCTCGTCATGCTTGTAACTCCTCGCAGTTCCGTCGAGGGCCACCTAGCGGAATGTCCTTGGGAACTTGCGGGGACAGGCTTCAAGCCTAGGGAGGTCTAATCTTTCCGACGACGATGACGACGGCGACAAGGACGGTGACAGGGTCTTGGCCCTCAACTCTGCAGCCTCCGGGGCCTCGGGGGCTGGCTCAGGGGCTGTAGCGATAGCTTCGACAACCGCCCCTTGGTCGGCTGGTGTTGGCGGCCCTGCATTCGGGACGATCTTAGATTCTGCAACTAAAACCATCGCTGGCTTAGTAGGTGTGCTCGCTGGTGCTGGCTCAACAACGGGGGTAGCTGGAGTGGCCTCCTTGAGATCAATGTCATCTCGCTTCCTGCGTAATGAGTCAAATATCAAAACGCTACAATGCCGAACAAGATTTTCAGAAGACCCAGAGCAACCTACCTCTTGGAGAACTTAAGCCTCTGTTCGAGGGATCCAGAGGTCGGCACTAGAGGGCTGCTGGCTATCGGGCCTGAGGGCACGGTAGTCGATGGCGGTGTTTTTGTCCTGGTCAGCCCTGCTCGCGGTGCGGCTGGCTAGGGTGCCTGGGTACTCGGCGGCGCCATTCTTGGGCTCGATGTTGCTAAGCTTGGCAGCACTGGACTCGACCTTGTACTTGGTGGCGCTCTTCTTGGGCTTGATGATGCTGAGTCTGACTGCGTTGGTCCCAGTCTAGGGCTTGATGGCCTAGAGGCTGCGCTGGTGGTGTCTCTGATCTTGAGGCTCCTAGCTGCGGCACTCGGCCTGATAACCTTCTTCTTGCCCTCGTCTATGACAGGCCTCTTCCCTGCTCTCTTGGAGTCAGGCTGGGCAGCAGAAGGACTTCTTGGCCTCTTCTTTGATTTCATGGCCGATAATGTTCGGGAGTCGTCATCAAACTCCTCACATATCCGCAAGTGTCAATGTTTTATACCGGCAATAGAACTATAGGGCTACTCAGCAAGGGGAAACTCGATGGATTGCAGAGGAACGCAAAGAGATTTTATATTGGTTCAGGCCCTCGATATAAGGTAATACCCTACGTCCAGTTGTGGCGTTATTCCTCTGATGGGTTGTGTTGATCGATGATCTTCCCGTGCCCTCATGGGGCGCCCTGCCTCCCTTTATATACTAGGGGACAGGGGTACATGATAAGGATCCTAGCCGGATACGGCCAAGGGATTTCCTTCTTAGAGATAGAAACTTATCCAACTAAGACTACTATTCCTTATCATACAAGGTAAAGCCTACCAGGTGCTATCTTATCTCTAATTACATGATTCGGCCCATCCTCTATCCGAGTGGCCCATATGTAGGTGATGAGGTACCCGGGGCCCATGGCCTCCACAGTAGCCCTTGAGACCTTCATAGTTGAGTCACAGCTGATGCCGAGTGCTTATCCTCCACGGTGAAGATTGCCCGAGTGCAATGCTCCCGAGTACTCTTTGTCCAAGTGAGTCTTCTTCTCGAGTCCTGCTTCATGTCAGCTAGCAGCGAGGCTATGAAGGGCTTCATGGAGATATATGAATAGTGTGCGCCGAATAGGCGCACCTATTAGGTGTAGCCCCCAACTTTGTGCTTAATTGTGAAGACAATTAAACATAAAGTCAAAGATCTTTAACCTGGAAGTCTTTCCCGAGTAGTATACTACTGGTATATGAGACTCTTCAGTATCATGTCAACCGGAATAAACTTTATAGTCTTGCCGAGTAGGGAACTAATCGTATGTAGGACTCTTCGACTTCATGTCAGTCGGAATGGGTGTTTATAGTCTTGCTGAGTAGGATGCTACTCGTATATGGGACTCTTCAGCGTCTTGTCAGCTGGAAAGTAGGTTTATAGTCTTTCCTGAGTGGTGGCCCACCCAGAAGCTAGACTCCTCCGCATCATGTCAGTGGGAATGAGAAATTATTGTCTCTCCTGAGTAGTGCACTACTCGAAAGTTAGACTCTTCAGCATCATATCGGCTAAAATGATGTTGCTCATGGCAACTAATGGCCAAGCATGTAGGCCGAGTACCACTTTTATGAAAATAAATCCACGGCGTGGTCAGGTGTGCTCGAGAAAGATACCTGTATCCCCAATTTTAATGAAGACCAGCTTGTGATCCTTGTAAGGATATATCCTCGAGACCTGGTGGATAAAACAGATATCCGAACATATATGTTTAGCAATAAGGTACTCATGAAGCATATCTGTTTACCTCATCAGCTCCTGTTAGTAGCACCAGCGCTATAATTTCAACTCAGCCTGCGGGCGGCCCACATGGAGCATGCTACTGTAGGAACTCATATCTTGGTGGCCCAACACCAACTATGTAGGCCCAAGCCCATTTAGTCGGCACAGGCTCTACAAATAACGGGGAGAGAGAAAAAGATTCCTTCGTCTTCCCCAAATCAGCCAATCGTTTCGTCTTCCGTCTCCGCACCCAAATTTCACCTTTTGCTCGGCTAGAGTTAGCTACTGCTGCTGTTCCCTGCTCAAACTCGGGCGATTCCAGTCCGCTTCATCTATTCCAAGCCCCCAATTCGCGTTTCCCCTAAATCTTTCCGCTCCCCACCATGCCGAAAGCTTCGGATCTTGCGGGTGCGCCGGGGAATGCCTGGCCGACTTCGGATTGCGGCTCGGTGAAACTGAGGCTGCTGGAGAGTGAATTGAAGTTGCCCAGTCAGGAGGTGATCCGTTGGCGGCCGGCTAAGGGTGAGTCGGTCCCAAATCCCCAATCTGGCGAAATAGTAGTTTTTGCCTCTTTTTTCGATCGGGGTTTGTGCCTTCCCTCTTCTGATTTCTTCCGCCGCATCCTTGACTTCTATGGGTTGGAGTTGGTGAATTTGAATCCCAACTCGATTCTTCAAATCTCCATATTTGTTACTCTCTGCGAATATTTTTTGGGTGTGGAACCCCATTTTAATTTCTTCAGGCATCTGTTCCACATCAAACCCCAGCCCTCTAAGAATAACATCAATGTGATTGGGAGGGCTGGTCTCTAGTTGAGGAGCGATAGGAAGAAAATATATCTTAATCTCCCCTTGAAATCTTCCCTGAAAGGCTAGCACAAGGAGTGGTTTTATTGCGCAGATCTAGCTCCCTCCTTGCGTCCATTCACCGGCTTGCCACCGGTAGTTTTACCAAATTGGTCAGCAAATCCAACATTTGAGGAGATGGGCCAAGTGCATCAATTGCTAGAGAAATTGGACAAGCTTAAAGAAGCTGGCCTGACCGGGCCTTAGGTGGCACGACATTTCCTGACTCGGCGCATCCAGCCGCTGAAGCTGAGGAGCGCGCTCGGCTGGGATTTACAAGGCAAACTTGATCCTGACCAAGTAAGCCACAAGTCGGCCGATAAGTTCAAGGTAACCGAGACCTTGTTTGGTTACTTCTCCGAGGGGGTGATCGAGACCGAGGACGATAAACGCCGGATTGTTGCTTATAGCTTCCTTAGGCGCCGTCCCAAGGTAATCTTCATCCCTCATCTGCAACGAATGCCAGTGGGTCTGTCTCTGTGATTGCCCAGCATTATGTGATAGATATTATTGAATCTTCTATAGGAATGCGTGGAGTTCGATGAGGACTCCCGCCTGTTGTCAGCCGTTAGAGCGAAGAAGAGGCCGAGGAGCCCTACTGCTGCCCAACCCGACTCCAAGAGAGCCGGGAAAAAGCCCGTTCTATATCGGGGTGAGGGGGCCATGACCCCGCGTGTCGTGGTTGGAGGCCTGAAGATAAAGGACACTGTGGGCACCCCGGAAGTGCATTATGGAGAGTAATTATTATGACAACGCGAAATATCTAGATGGATAGGGTCTCGAATAAAACCGAATAAATGCGGTAACCATCCATCCTCATCGCAGCCTTGCCATAATCTTTACCCACTCACAATACAAATCCAACGCGCCGAATTCAGAAATAAAGAGATATTTGGAGAGTTGATTCACCAGACCCAAACGGCGAAGTGTGCCCGTCAAATCACACGAAGGTGACGACCAAACACGATACACACTTCTGGGGACATGGTCTACGGTTGAACCAACATCCATGCATCTCATCATTTCTAAATTCATACTCATGTTCAGCTAGTCCCCAGGAAAGCGACTAACTTCACACTTTCATCGCAAGCAATTGATAAACATCACAAGTACTCTAAATATGGATAAACGAGCAGCAGAGTTATATATATTACATAGAGGGCTCATAGGCTAATTCATCACACAGTAACCCAAAAGATAGCAGAGGAAAAATATAAACATAAAAGATAAAACCAGTGGTGCCAAACCAAACCACAGGGCAACCGACTGGGGATAGAGCATAACTTCGACTACATATTATCCCCGCCACCCTCGGCGGGATAATAGTAGGCCACATCAATGTCGTCGATATCCTCACCTGAAAGATATGCAGCGTGAGTACAACAAGTACTCAGCTAGACTTATACAATAATAATAGAACAAAGGAGTAATGCTAGTCTCTACATCAAGGAGTATGGCTATGTTGATCTGATTTTGCGTAAAGCTGATTTTATTGAGCAAGTAACACATTTAAAACATAAGCAATTGTGAAATAACTCAATCTGAAAATTTAGGACAGCAAGCTTGTAGTTCTGAAATGGAAGTAAAAATGAGCACAATCTCATGCTCTAACATCAACAATGGGACACCATTGCCCAAATAATTATGCTACACAAGCATACCATCTTTCATGGCTAAAACCAAGCCATATTTAACATCAAAGCCCTTTTTTATAAACCCATCCATCCATGACTATCCTAAGTCATGGTATCACCACAATAATCCCAAGTTGGATGCTAACATAGACTGACTAACACATCAAGCGGTCGTCCTGTAACCGTGGACACGGCTATTCGAATAGTTCTTACTCTGATCAGAGGTATACATCTTTACCCACACGATGTGATAGAAGCCAAACGGCTACACTCTAGTTTGATCCATACCTGCCGGTACCCACACTCTACACATTGAGTATGGACTAGAGGTCACAACACAACCTTTTGCATGCTTAGCCCCAACCACCTAAACCACGTCTGGGCCCCCGAAGACTTAGTCGTGCGTGTGTGGTGACTAAGGCGGGCTCACCGTCGTGGGAGGCACCTCCGGCCAAAACCAGGCACGCTCGAGGCCCTCCAAAGGAAATCCCTCCTCACGACTGACGAACGGGTGTAGATGGCCACAGCCTCCCGTGCTGCTGAGTTAAGCCGTCCCATTCCCGGCGTGTGGAAGTACGTAGGGTGCTTGAATAGACGTCAACATGTTCGGTCCTTAACGACCTAGACGGAGCTACGTGCATGGGGAAACACCATCCCGTCATCACCCTATCATCCGTCCAAGTCAAACATATTCTTAATTATAAATCAGAAGTTATTCTTTTTAGATTTTAACCCATCCATTCGGATTAAACTAGTTTTGAACCGATAGCTCCATCTATCGGATTTTTCTAGGTCTAGAAATAAGCATGGCTAAGCATTCGATAAAATAAAAGCATCCCAAAGTCCTAACTAGGGGTGACAAGGTATAACATGGAATCAACAACCAAGGAATGGAAATGCATACAATTGGGTAATCTTGACTCTACCGTTTTTCCCATTTTAAATAGACCGTAACATGCATATAGATATTGCTTTCACAAACAAATCAATTTATTGAAAATATGTGTTCAATATGCTCAGATGCTTGCCTTGCTGCAGCGATGGTTCACACTCAACTTCAGGTTTTTGCTCCACATACTCCGAATTGTCTGAATCTACCAATAAAAAGCGGATATGCAAATAAGAATCAATTAAATATGCTTATGCAAAAATGATCAATAAATGCTGAGATAAATACAGTAGGTAGCCCACATTCTAAAGTGAATTTTAGTGAAGGAATCACCTCAAAATCTTTTACGGTTTATAAGTTACAAAAATAACAAGATAGGAAGGCTGAAAAATGGCAGTGTTGTAATTATTTATATTGTAACTTTAAGTTATTATATTTGACTGACATGTTCTATTAAGATTTCAAGAAGGAATGTATTTTTATATAAAAGAGCATAACCTACTGGTTCCAACAAAATTAGGTTAACTGGATTTTGATTTAAATTGATTTAGTTGTGAATTTTACAAGTTTATCAAAAAGAAAAGTTAGAAATCACTTAGGCCTATTTTGAGAGGAAAATTTTTTCAAAACAGATTATCCACAGCAAAGATTACCATTTTCTGAGTTAAACAAAAGTGGTTTCACATTTTTAGCAATTAGGATGAATTTCCTAGAAATTTATAAACTTCTATGTTATAAAGAGGTATATAAAAGATATTTCCATTTTTAGAGAAAAATCCTACACAGAAGTTCTCACTTTTTATTTTATAAAATTAAAGAGAACATTTTTATGAATCCATAGAAATTTGGTTCACCTCAAAAGGAGTTATAATGTATTTTATAGAAATATTTCAAGTTCTTAAGTACAAAATAGGTTATTTTTGCTTCATATTATTTTATGGATATTTTCTGTACAGAAGTGGTATTATTTTATCTCACAGCATTAAAGTTCACCAAATTACAGAACTAACAAAATTGGTTTCACTCAAAAAGGAGTTGAAATGAATTCCTTATATATTTTTGAAGTTTGCCCTTTTTTCAGTTACAAAAGAATTCAGTTGTTTGCCTTTTCTTCTTCTGGATTTTCTTTGCTTTCTTCCTTTCTCTTACAGGTGGGGCCAGCACGCCATAGAGACAGAGTAGAGCAGGCGCAGATAGACTAGGCCGCTGGCTCTGTTCGCCGGCGCCGGCGGCGAACGGCAGCTCGGTTGCCGGTGTGGCCAAAAGAGAAAATGTAGATCCCGTCCTTGCGCACCAGTAGGTTGTCATGCGGAGTCCAATGGTGGTCGAAACAGTGCTAATGGCGAGCAAAAGCGGCGATGTCGTTCGGGTCGATGATGCAAAAGAGGCTACGGGCTTGGGCTGGCTAAACTGATGCATGCAGGGGTATCCTCAGGGCCCCAGGAAACTTACCCAATGGTTTGTCGAGGCTGGACTCCTCTGGCGAGGTCGTGGCAGCGAGAAACCTGGTGGCGGCCTGAAGAATCTCCGGGACGACGGCGTTGGCTCGACTCGGTCCAGGAGCTAGCAAACCAAGGAAAGAATGAGGTTGCTAGGACCCTAGGGGTGCTTCCAGAGTGAGGAATCAAGCTAGGACTCACTGGAGAAAAAGAAATCGACGGCGGTGGCAGGCGGCCGGACTTGGGGAAGACGACGCCGATCTCTAGCTCCACGGCATCATAACTCAATTCCTTCGGCCAGCTAGCTTCTAGAGGTGAGGCGACGATGTTGGCGCAGTGGCTCGGGCTGGGATCACCGGAGTTCGTCGGAACAAGGACAAACCGATCGGCGACAGTTCGGCAGCACAAAGAGCAGGGCCGGCGGCGGCACCGTGGCTCCGACCAACGAACCTAGGACGTCCAAGTGCAAAAATGGAACGATCAAAGCTTGTAGATCACGTTCCCAGGGTCAAGAAGGGATGGAACTCACCGGATCTAACTCGGGCTCAACCGAACACCTTCGGCAGAGGAGAAGATGGGCTTGCCGGCGGTGATCTTTGGAGGTTTTCTGGGTTTTCTCGGTGGGAACGTGGAGAGGAAGAAGAGGAGAGATGGCTGGTGAGATTTGGAGGTTTCCAATAGTTGAGCTCATCTATGTGTCTCTGTGTGCTGTGAGGGAGAAGAACGAGATGCTAGCACATGTGACATGCAACTGCTGAGCTGCTCCAACTCCACAGTGGTCCAAGGTGGGTCCCACATGTAAGACAACCTTTTTCACACACTCTTGGCTAGGTTTAGTCTATTTTTGTGGGTCCAAGTAGTGGAAACCTAGGAAAGAGAGAGGAGTATGGGTAGGAATGTTGGTGAATCACACTGTCCCATGCTGTGCTATGGTTTACAGGTGGGCCATGGTCTTGTGGGGTCCACCTGGAAGTGAGAGATGAGAGGAGAATACTCTAGAGACTAAGTGTTGGAGGCTGTATGGACAGCTGTCTTGCATCTGTGTGTTGGAGGCTGTATGGACAGCTGTCTTGCATCTGTGATTTCAGTAGGTTAATAAGGGATATAAATTATGGGAAAATTATTGGAGGTAGAGAAAGACGTGTTTAACCTGCTGACCAATTTTCAGGGTTAGAAGTGGTCTGGCTTGTCTTTGGTGAAAATGCAAAGTAGGCATAATGGTCCAGTTTTTCTGCAGTGTAATTTATGTCCCTAGGGCTTTTCTCCTATTATTTCATGTGACTTCTTTGGGAATTAAATTGAGCCAAAATTACTGGTGGTAGGGTTCATTTTTATTTGGTGAATTTTAGAGGTATACCTATTCATTTAAGCTAGCTTCCTAGTTTTGCTGATTTGAGGGATTTTATTGAAGTACCAAATGAAGTGATAAAATCATGTAAAATTTGCAGTGGATCAATTATGTGGGATAGTGTTTACAGGAATTTTTCCATGATTTTATGTGCAACCAATCATTCTTAGAAAATCCTTAGACTATACAAATGCATAGGTCAAGGAAAAGGACACAAGCTGAAACTTGTTTGAATTTTTAAGGGTCTAAACTAATGAAATAAATTCTGGAAAAATTATATTGATTCATGATAAATAAGCTAGTATTTGAATAAATTATTTCCCCCATATGTTTCTGTTCAACTTGATGCACTTTTAGGAGTTGGTCTAATTTTGCCGGTTAGGGTTTAATATTGCCAACTTAAATTTCCATGAACTGAAAATGCCAGAATTTTAAATTGTGCATTCTGATGACAGTAGGGCATAACACTAATTACCTGGAAATTAGATTTAGGGCTGTGACAGACACCACCGCTGCGGCGCCCAGGCAATCAAGTCCCAGGTTAGGATCAATACGGCCGAGCTCGACACTGCCAAGCCCGGCAAAAGCGTTGCTGAGTACGCGGTCCGAGCAGGCGCCGCCAAGCACAGAGGTGCCTGAGTCAGCCACGCCACTGACGGGGTCGCCTCCAGCTACCACTCCGCCGCCAACTGCTTCGCTGACCAGGCCAACAACTGGGCGCAGCGCTCCACAGGGACCCGGATCGCCTGGCGGGAGACTGAAGTTCTCCAAGAGGTATGCTGCTCCGGATCTTCTGAGATTCTTATCTGTTGAAGTGGTATTTTGATGACTATTTCGCCATGCAGGAAGCATACCGATATCGATCTCAAGGAGACCACTCCGACTGCTCCTCTTGAAGAGCCCGCCCCAGCCAAGCCGGCGCCCGCGAGCACACTCGC
The DNA here is from genome assembly GCA_003991445.1 of Oryza meyeriana var. granulata. Classification (NCBI taxonomy): domain Eukaryota; kingdom Viridiplantae; phylum Streptophyta; class Magnoliopsida; order Poales; family Poaceae; genus Oryza; species Oryza meyeriana. The sequence continues at coordinate 154,513 of RYFJ01002719.1, forward strand.
TGAGCCAATGGCCAGCCCAGTCACGGAGACTGAGGCGGTCCCGACTGCAGGGTCGCTGGTGCCGCCCGACCAAGGAGCAGTTGCTGAGGTTGCTGCCCCAGCCCCTGAGCCAACGCCCGCTGCCGAGGCCGTTGTCAGAGCCCTCGAGTTGACCCCTGAGGTCGCAGAGGACACCGATGTGGGGGTCTAGACCCCGTATCCATCATGGTCGTCGTTGTCATCGTCGTTGCCGCTGGAGATCCCGAACCTTGCTCGGATTGAAGCTCCTCTGTGTAGGCTCCCTCGGACGTCCACCTGGACGACGGCTGATGGAACCTTGAAGAGTTTCAAGCTTGATGAAGCCGCGGTGAGAAGGGAACGTGAAAGCTTGCTTCGCACCGCCATCACCGGGTCCTAGGGAGTTGGGGTATAATTCTTGTGGCAGAGTCATGGTGGTCTTCTTGTTTTGGCGTCTGACTCCAGTCTTGACTTATTCTCTCCCTGGGTAGAAACTTGTCGATTGCAATGAGGAGATGACCGAGATCCTGGTCGAAATGGCCCCCCACCTCGCGGAATTAGAGCAGCTCTGGGCGTTGAAGGCCGAGATGGAGGAGCGCCACGCGGGGAGGGAAGCTTGGCTGAAGGATGCCGCCACCTAGCTCAGGGATGAAAATTGGGCCCAAGCCGCGAAGATCAGAGGTAAGTCCCCCGAATGCGTCTTCCCGACTGCACTCTTGATGTATTTCTCCAGCTGTGTTGTTCCCGACTGCCCAGTTGCGTCTTGGCCACGAGGTTGAGTCCATGACTAATCTGTCGTGCAGCCCTCGAAGCCGAGTTAAAGACCCGAACAGAGGGGGAAGCCCAGCTGAATGAGGCCGAAGAAGCCAAGGCCGAGCTTGAGAAGGTCAAGGCCAACCTGACAGAGGCCAACGCCGAGCTCAAACGGGAAAAGGCCGAGTTAAAAGAGGCCACCATCAAGCTCGGCGATGAAAAAGCCGAACTGGAGAAAACCGTAGCCAAGTAGGAGGCCGACTATGAAAGTAAGTCCCCAACCTGACCGTGTTCTTAACAAATCCATTAATCATTCCATCTGCAACTGAGCCTGACAAGTTTACTTGCCGGTGGACCCAGACAGACATGAGAGCCAATGTCTAGGCCCAATATCGGTTTTACACAGAGGAGATAAGAGTCATCAGGGAGTCACGGGAAGCCCTCGTCGGGTCCGTGAAAGGGCTCCTTGACCTTATAGATCCCAGCCCTGTGGGAACCAGTTGCAGCAGGATCCCCCAAGTAGAGGCGCGTCTTGAGGATGCACCGAGTGCCTTGAAGAAGTACTCGGATGAGCATGTCATTGCCGGCGTGGCCCAAACCCTGGCGATGACCAAATCAATCTACCCGAGGGCAGACATTGAAGCCATCGAGAAGGGGTTTGCTGAGGAGACGACGCCCGAGGAGGCGCTGGAGCTGATAGCCCGGGCGAGGCCGACTGCTGAGATAATCACCCGAGACTTGGGTCTGTAAGAGTAATATATCATGTAGTCAGTATATATAAACTTTTGTGCAAAACATGTGTAAATATATGTGCAGTGCCGCCAAGCCTTGAATTACTACTCAGTTGTCATTAGCTTTACTCGAATGTGTAGTCTGCGCCGAGTTAGTCTGTCAGAACTTAATAAAATTGTTCACTGTAAGAAAGTGCACTCAGGCAAACGTGGCAGTCGTAGTAAGGCTTCATAACTGCAGTAAGACAGGCTCGTATATTATTGACAAAGCACATATGATACATGCAGCCCTCGACTCACTACTCGGTTGATACAAGCGGCGTAGTGAGTCAGAGAAAACTGTACACATGATAAAGTATAAAGCTCAGGTATAGAAAGGACGTAGCTGCTCTATATTTCATGAGTTGCTAATGAGGACACCGTCTTTGGTCTTCAGTCGGTAGGCGCCTGGCTGCATGACCTCGGCTACAATGAACAGCCCTTCCCAAAGTGGGGATAATTTGTGCCTGTCTTTGGTGGTTTGTATTTTTCTCAAGACGAGATTCCTGACCAAAAAGGCACGGCCACGGACATTGCGATTGTGGTAGCGACGCAGGCCTTGAAGATACCTTGCCGACTGGATTGTTGCGATGTCCCTTGCTTCTTCCAACTGATCTAGCTTGACCAATCGGGTATTGTTTGAGACGTCTTCTGAGTAAGCCCAGACTCGCAGAGAGCCGAACTGTAACTCTGTCAGTAGCATAGCCTTAGCACCATAGACCAGGAAGAAAGGAGGATTGCCCTGTTGCCCGACTAACCGTGGTTCTGAGAGACCAGAGAACAGATGGGAGTTCTTGTACCCCATCGGCCCGCGTATGGTTGTAGTCGGTCGAAAATCCTGGCCTTGATGCCTTGTAAGACCATACCGTTGGCTCGTTCAACCTGCCCATTGATCCGCGGGTGTGCCACGGATGCATAGCAGATCTTGATGCCGAAATCTTCGCAGAAGTCTAGGAATACGCCGCCCATGAACTGAGTACCGTTGTCGGTAATGATGCTGTTGACGCCGAAAACCGCTGGGGGCCGTTCGGCGTCTGGGAGACACGCGAAGGCCTGGGAGATCTGCTTAGCTCCAGTGCAGGTCCTAAAATCTTGAGGTTCGCGGGCGTGCCAGTCAATTTGACCCGATAATTGACAAGGAGAAAATATTAACTCAGTGAATCAATTGGCCGATAAGAATACTGCTAGCCGATTTCCGAAGGAACACTTGAGCATAAGCCGTAAGCCGATGATAAAACCGTGTCCGGGCCCCAGCTGTCCGCGCCCGGGTCTCGTGCCCGTGCCCGGGTCCTCGTGCCTGGGTCCTCGCTCCCGGGTCCTCGCCTGTGCCCGGCTACCAACAGCAATTGCACATCGACTATCGACTGATACGAACTGATATAGGCTCCTCGTAGCCGATGGCCAATAGCACCTATGTATTGGCTAGGAAACCGATAACGCTATAAACAAATAGATAAGCTGTCAGTATAACATGTGCATTGGCTAGAAGCCGATGATAAAATAGATAGGCAGAATAGTAAGCCAGCCGACCGCCGAGGAAACACATGTGCATCGGCTAGAAAACAGATGATAATATAGATGACCAAAATAGTAAAGATAATACAGTCAGCTTTATAAAAAGATAACCTATCGGCTAAGCACTCCGATAGAACGTCGCATATACACCGATCGGCTCGACAAGGATAAATCTATTATTATCAATCTAGTAGTTCAGACCTAACTGATGCAGCACAGATTGATAATAATAAAGGAACCTCAACGAGCCGATAGACCTAATGCAACTGGGATGTAATAAGATAACTTATCGGCTATACATTCCGATAAGACGCTTGCGCAAAAACCATCAACCTAGCAGGAACGATTTATCACTGGCAGTTTAGTAGGTCGGACCGAACCGATGCAGCACAAACTAATGATAAACCGCCCCCAGTAAGCTGATAAGATCTACGCACACATGATGTGGTATACCTGATCGGCCTAAGAGATCGAACCGAATCGATGCAGCCGTAGACAGGGCAGATACACTTGGGTAAGGGGTGACGAGTCTTACCCTCTCGCAGGAGTTTGGACCTAACCGATGCAGCCTCGCTCGAGAAGCAAGAACCCGTCGAAAGGGTGGCGATGCGCCGAAATTTATTGATCGTTGAGATAATTTACAAGGTCCCCGGGCGTACGTATTTATACCCCGAGTTACACGAGTCCTTATTGGACACGGTACATGATTTCCTAATTATAACAGAAAACGCTAACAAATCCTGACCGGACACGAGGTCAGGTTTCCTAAAGATAAACACTTGCCTAATTAATAGGTACGATAAATAACTGCCATAACGTGGTCCTTACGATTCCTTCTCAAATCCGGCTTCTTCTGGATTAATTTCCTCCGGTTGATATAGCTTCTTTCTTTACCAAATCTGATATGAGCCGTGCCAAATTTTGGCGTTAACAGATGCGGTTAGGAACCCCGAATCTGTATAGTATATTCATGATGAAGTCCTTTGCTCGTGCCGCTGTTATAGTTGCAACGGGTTTTGCCTCAATCCACTTGGTGAATTTATCCACCGCGATGAATAGATGTGTGAACCCTCCTGGCGCTTTCTTGAAAGGCCTGACTATGTCGAGCCCCCATACTGCAAATGGCCAAGAAATAGGGATAGTTTGGAGTTCTTTGGCTGGGAGATTTGTTTGTCTTGCATAGAACTGGCAACCCTCGCACTTGCGAACAATTTCTTTTGCATCTGTTACTGCTGTGGGCCAGAAAAATCCCTGCTGGTAAGCCTTTCCGACTAATGTCCTGGATGCGGCATGGTTGCCACATATACCCGAGTGGATCGACTGCAGGATCTGCTTGCCTTCCTCGGTGGTGACGCAACGCATGAGGACACCGGATGCGCTGCTTCGGTACAGGTCTTCTTTGACTAGTAGAAAGCTTTTGCTTCGACGCTTGATTTGTTCGGCTTGACTGCGATTATCTGGGAGTTCGTCGTCCAGGAGAAATTTGACAATAGGGGCTCGCCAATCTTGACATATGTGCAGCACCTTGTCTGTAGCCGGGGTAGGTTCGCCTCCCGACTGTTCTGGTGCCGGTTTCTTCTTGACTGATGGCTCCATGAGTTGCTCAACAAAGATTCTAGTCGAATCTGCTTCTCGCTTGGATCCCATATTTGCTAGCTTGTCTTCCACGTCATTGTATTGGCGCAGGACATGTGTTATTTCCAGCCCGTTGAACTTGTTTTCCAGCTTGCGAACCTCCTGACAGTATGCTGCCATAGTATCATCGAGACAGGTCTAGTCTTTCGTGACTTGGTTCACCACGAGTTGAGAATCCCCGCGCACAACCAGTCGACGTATGCCGAGTGATATAGCAATCCGGAGCCCGTGGATAAGTGCCTTGTACTCGGCGACGTTGTGGGAAGCCGGGAAGTGGATTTGTAGAACGTACTTGAGTTTTTCGCCGGTGGGGGATGTCAATATGACTCCAGCCCCGGTGCCGCCAATCCGTAGAGAACCGTCGAAGTACATTATCCAGTAGTCTAGCTTCGCTGTTGATGTAGGCAGTTGAACTTCTATCCACTCAGCTACGAAGTCGGCTAGAGCTTGTGATTTAATTGCTGTCCGTGGCTGAAAGGTGATATCGAACGCCATCAGCTCGAGTGCCCATTTAGCGATTCGGCCGGTGGCCTCACGATTATGAAGGACATCCCCGAGTGGAAACGATGTAACCACCGTGACTTGGTGTGCTTGGAAGTAGTGCACTAGCTTCCGGACTGTGATGAGTAGGCCATATAACAGCTTCTGGACCTGCGGATATCTTGTCTTCGAGTCGGCAAGCACCTCGCTGACAAAGTAAACTGGCCGTTGTATTTTCTGGATGTGACCCTGCTCGGATCGCTCGACCACCAGCACCATGCTGACTACCTGAGTGGTTGCCGCCAGATACAGCATTAGGGGTTCTTGGGGCATAGGTGACGCCAACACGGGAGGTGATATGAGAAATTGTTTGAAGTCCTCGAAGGCTTGTTGGGCATCCGGAGTCCATTGAAAATTGTCCGCCTTTTGAGTAGCTTGAAGAAGGGCATACCTCGTTCGCCCAGTCGGGAAATAAATCGGCTGAGTGCCGCCATGCAGCCTGTCAGCTTCTGGACGTCCTTCTGGTTAGCTGAGAGAGCCATGTTCATTATGGCGTTGACTTTCTCCGGGTTTGCCTCGATGCCACGATGCGAGACGATGAAGCCAAGTAACTTGCCGGATGGCACACCGAAGGCGCATTTTTTCGGGTTCAACTTCATCTTGAATCATCGAAGATTTTGGAAGGTTTCTTCCAGGTCAGCGATGAGGTCTTCTTTGGACTTGGTCTTGATCACCACGTCGTCGACGTAGGCTTCCACGTTGCACCCGATCTGAGTGTGCAGACACCGCTGAATTGCCCGTTGATAGGTTGCTCCAGTATTTTTCAGACCGAACGGCATTGTGGTGTAGTAGTACGCTCCAAACGGCGTGATGAAAGATGTCTTTAAGCAGTCTTCCTCCCTCAGGCTGATTTGATGGTATCCCAAGTAGCAGTTGAGAAAGCTGAGTAGGTCGTACCCGGCCGTGGAATCTACCACTTTGTTGACGCCGAAAACCCGCCGGGGGCCGTCCAGCGTCTGGGTGACACGCGAAGGCCTGGGAGATTTGCTTCACTCCAGTGCAGGTCCTAAAGTCTTGAGGTTCGTAGGCGTGCCAGTCAATTTGAACCTATAATTGACAAGGAGGAAAATGTTAGATCAATGAGCCAATCGGCTGGAAGCCGATCTAGACTCGTTTCATCAGCCGATGGCCGATGCGCACTGTAGCACTTATACATCGGCTTAAGGCCGATGACGGCAAGAGCAATAACGTAATAATAAACAAATATCGTGCTAGCCGATATTCGAAGGGATACTCAAAAACCGGCTATAAACTTGATAAAATAAGCAAGTGTAATGCATAAATAAATCAAATAAATCCTAGCCGATCATAGTCTAGTGTTACTGGTGTTGCCATGAAGATATGCCTGTGCCCGGGCCCTTGCTTATATCGGCTCCCGGGATCTTCGTCCGCTGTCCGGGCCCATATGCTGGTCCTTACCCAAGCTCATGCCCGGGCCCTCACCTGGGGTCGTGCCTGGGAACCTGCTTGTACTTGTACTTGGATCGGCAGAATAAACTCATCGGCTAATCCTTAGCCGATTGTAACAATAATACAGGCAGGAACATATAATAAAGTATGCAATAACATGAATGATAAATAATTGATAAGCTAGCCGACTACTGAATAGAGCGAGTATAGAATAAGACAATGAATAAATGTAGTCGGCTTTAACAGATAACTTATCGGCTAAGCACTCCGATAACACCATCGCACAATATCATCGGCTCATCAAGAGTAAAGCTATTATCGTCAGTCTAGTAGATCGGACCCAACCGTTGCAGCACAGACCGACAATGATAACAATACCTCAATGGGCCGATAAATAGAATGCGATCGTGATGAAGATAACTTACCGGCTATACACCCCGATAAGACGTCTGCGCATAAAGCATCGGCTTAACATGATCGGTTTATCGCTAGCAGTTTAGTAGGTCGGACCTAACCGATGCAGCACAAACTGATGATAAACCGCTCCCAGTAAGCCGATACAATCTACGCACGCGTGATGTGATATACCTAATCAATCTATGAGGTCAAACTGAACTGATGCAGCCATAGATAAACTAAATATATCGTGGTAAGCCAACTACCATAAACCGACTAGAATATCAGACCTAACCGAGGAAGTCCTAGCCGATTGGTAGCCGGGGTGACGAGACTTACCCTCTCGCAGGAGTTCGGACCTAACCGATGCAGCCCGGCTCGAGAAGCAGGATCCCGTCGAAAGGGTGGCGATGCGCCGAATTTTGTATTGATCTGTGGTTGATAATTTACAAGGTCCCCGGGCATACGTATATATACCCCGAGTTACATGAGTCCTTATAGGACACGGTATATGATTTCCTATCTACAATAGAAAACGCTAACTAATCCTGACCGGACACGAGGTTAGGTTCCCTAAAAAAGATAAATCTTTTCCTAATAAATATAGTAATTAACTGCCACGCGCGGTCTTCACGGCTCTTTCTCGGACTCGGCCTGCTCCTTGAACCAATTTCTGTTAATCGACTGCAATCGTTCCCTTGACCGAATCTGATACAAGGCCTTACCAAATTTTGGCGTTAACACATGCCCCCCAATTTCGGAGTTCTCCAATAGGACTTCGAAATTCTTTCATTTTGGGCCTCCAGATTTCTCCCACACCGAGGCGGCCCAAGATAGCCCACTTGCCATAAATGTTTGAAACAGTGCCAACGGCCTCGATTCCCGCTCGGCTGTCATACTCATACCTCTATAAAAACGCTTCGTCTTCTTGCCTTTTTTATGCTTTCACATCACCAGAGCACCACCGCTTCATCTTCCACATCCTCACCAAGCTCTAGCGAATCCAGATGAATTATTGCAACCTTTCTCTCCGGCCGTCGATCCCTGCAACTTCTCCTATTTCCGCGATGGCATCGGCATCTGCAGTTCCTGAGGTAATCTTCTCACCCGATTATTTTCCCCCAATCTGCAATCTATACGAACCCGATCTGCTATGTTCTTCACCTGTTCTTCGTCGTGTTCTTGTTTACTGTAGCATCTTAGAGCCCAGATCTTGATTCCGGCCGCCGATTACCCCAACTTTTTCTATCATGGCCCCATGGGCAGCGAAGATCCCACCGATTTCATCGGTGCCGAAACCCAACGCGTTCCCTTCAAGAACTCGACTATGTTGGTCAGTGACTGGACCAACAGCTTCAGATCATGGCCGAGTAAGCTGTCCGGGTGGAGAGATTGGTACCTCAGGGTATCGGCTGCAAAGAGGACCTATTGGGAAGAATCTCACATCGGCCACTGCATCAACCTCTCCCTGGCTGATATGGAAAGGAACGAGTCCCTACTTGCATCGGCCTCATACTACTGGTCTGATGCTCTCAATGCTTTCATGTTCGGGCATGGGCCGATGACCCCCACTTTGCTGGACGTGACCATGCTCACCTGCCTGGATACGACAAGCTACATCAACCCCTTCAAACTCCGGTTCAAGCCTGCTCACCAGCTTCAAACAAAAAACATTGGTGGCTGGTCCAGGTAAATATCTCTCCACAACAAAGGAACTGGACCGGTTGATGATCGGGAGCATGTCGCTTTTCTGAACTTGTGGTTGGAAAGGTTCGTCTTTGGTGGTGCAACCCTTGGCCCGACGACCAATATGCAATGCCTGGCAGAATGCTTGGCCGATAGGAAACAAATTCCGTTGGGGCACTATCTCCTTGGCGCCACCTACCAGCTACTTCACCAGGTGGCAACTAAGCTATCGGCTGGCCAGCCCGTCGGCCACATTGGGGGTCCTTGGTGGTTTGTTCAGCTCTGGCTCAATATTTATACCTCCAAGGCTATCCCAGAAACCTCTCTCCTCAAGCAATCCTTCCCGGCCGATTACCCAGAAGATCAAGACCCTGTTTACCGCCGATGCATCTCTATGGGCGAAGCTGCATCGGCCTTTTCTGGTGGCAAGATAACCCCCGCTGAAGTTAGTCAGTGGTTCAAGGGGTTTTATTACGGCTTTACCAGGGATGCCACTCTTTGGTTTGCGTACAATGACGCATCATCATTCGAGATGCCTTCTCACTTTGATCCACTCAAAGCTCTGAATGATGATAAGTCTAAAGCCATATTCCTATCGGCTACCAGTCCTTGTCTGCTGCCAACTGGCTTTTCTCTGGGCCGAACTCAGCCATCGTATGAGTTCTATCATCCATCAGTCGGCTCTCGCCAATTTGGCCTTGGTCAGCTCCCGATAGGCCTATTCTTCATCGACAAACTCCAAGCCCGAGGCACGGTCAGCAGCGCCCTGGAATATGATCGGCTGCGGTCTTTGACAGACTCCCTCCTGCTAGGCGCCGCCACCGAGGTGTTCATCTGCACTGCCAACACCAAGCTCTTTGTCCGATGGTGGTCAGAATGGAAGAAACATCTGTTCTGCTTAGCACCCGCCTGTTACTGTTAACGTCTGGACGCCGACTATGTTGAATCCGAAGACGAGGTAACACCCGCAAGCTTTAATCGCCTTCTTCAACCAACTCTCACCTCTAATTTTGCAGGCCGCCAGCGTCGAACCCCCAAGAGCAAGCAACAGCGGTCGGCTGATCCAGTATCAACCTCCATCGGCCACCCCAAACTTAGGGCTTTATGCTCCATCTCCATCGGCTCTTCTCAAGGCACCTCGGCCGATGGGCCAAAAATGTAAGAAATTAGCACATCGCCCCTCCTCAAAGAAACAGAAAACCGACACCGATGTTGCTGCCACGACGCCATCTTCTCCCCAGACCACATCGGCCCCTTCGTCCCCTCAGGTATGCGCCAAGCCTTATTATTATTATCCACTTATTTTATCTTACCAAATCCTTTTTCAGCTTGAATCATCGGCTCCAGAACCTCACCATCCCTCTGACGTCCCTCCAAGCGTTGAGCCGATGACTTCTCCAGCTGCTCCCCTCTCCAGCCCCAAGTCCTCTTGGTTGCTGATGATACTGTCCTTACTCCATCGGCTGACATCGCACCCTCGAAGAACAGCCCATCCATCCCCGAAGCCGATGTCACTCAAGCCGCTGATGTCCTTCTTAGGTAACCTTTTTTTATGCTCAAATTTTGCTTCTAATCTTTTATTATTATCGCTTCACCGATGTCAACCTTGCAGTCTATGGCCGACTTGTTCCCATTTGACATCGGTCAATATCTGGAGGTAGAAGAAGCTACGACCACCAGTGCGGCCTCCAAGCATCCTTCCCAGCCGACGTGCCGCGAGTATTTAACGAGCATCATCAGCCGCTGGAAAATTCCGATCGACGCACTGGTAGAAGACTGCGGGCCAATCCAGGCAGATTTGCCAGACATTGACACCACCTACCCGAAGAACTGTTTGATGCATTGACCCCTGCAGGCATACTTGGAATCCCACACGATTCAAACTCATCAAACTCAGACAGCGCATAACGATCGCGCTGACCAACAGAAGACCCCCGAAGACATTCCAAGCCGATCGGCTATAGCCCAAGCCGAGAAGAAAACGCTTGATGATATGCCGCTGTCCCCAAGAGCTCCAACTAAGTTAGACCAGCTGAAGAAAAAGGAAGGCCGATTTGCTGCAGAACTTAGAAAAAGAGCAAAGACCTCACAGCACAGAATCCAACTAATGGCCTATCGCCAACTGTCCAGACCAAGAGGCCAGGTTAAAGTGATAGTCGTCAACTCATTACATCGGCGCAGAACCTGAAGACTATCCGGGCTCTGATGAAGATACAGTCCTGCTATCATGAGATTGATCAGATCCGCCTACGCGCAATTGGTGATCAAAAATCTTGTAAATCTTAAACACTTGTAATGCGATTTTTCTGGCATGCAACGACCATCCTTCTGCTGTCATCCTAATCTGATCGGCTCTGCTACTTATCTCTTTCAGTCTTGATAATTTTTTTTTTCTTGTTTTGATCTAAAAGGCGATATCAACTGATATCGCTTGTCTTTAGGCGATTAAAAAAACAC